>OY992877.1:130329121-130536621 GCA_963921405.1 Cepaea hortensis
CTTAGCTGTGGCGTGAGGAAAGCCGTAATTGCATGTCAAATTTAAGAGGGGAAAAAAAGGACGATAAAGGCCTTGCATTCATACAGTATTGCTGTCCATGTAATGATGGTGTGTGGGTTGGGTGGCATGGGAAGCTAACCTCCTGGCTGTAATCCCATGCTGTTCGTCTTGAAAATAATTTGTGGATTTGCTTCAGGGTTACCCTACACTCAATTCTTGTCTGTGTGTCTCTTCTCCCTTATCCTAGAATATTTAGTGAGGGACCCTTTTATACTCCTTAAGACGTAATGGACATATGTGTTAGTAAAATAAAATTCCCTTTTAGTTTAGTCGACGGATCAACATCACAGCACACGGGTGTAACCCATAAGTGCTCTGTTCTGCTCCTAACTCAAGCCTGTGTCCCGAAATCTCAGCTCAGTGCACGAACTCCGTAGCACCGGCGAGGATCCTGAAATACTTTGGGTAGAATTTTCGAAAAGTCTCTTATACACGCCCCAAGGCTCATTTGCGCATATGGTGCTGGACTCATATTTTAGACCAATCGGAACTCCCAAACACTTCCCCGTACCCGTTTTAGACTTGGTCGATGTGGAAACATAGATGACTTAAACATCCACCTGTGTGAGAATCTGAACCTATGACCATCGGGTGAGCATGTCACGAGCTCGCCATGAGTTAACCAGATAATAATACCGACGTTTGCTTGGCGTATATTTTCTAGGCCACAACAGTCGTACTAACAGAGTAAACACAGCTGCACAGGTTACATCGTGTCAGCCCATAAACACATTTGGTGGTGAGTGAGAAGGAAGGGATACAATGCGTTGGCAGTTTATAAACATTTAGAATCACATAGCCTTGCCCGGCTCAGTACATGGAACAGCCCTGTCTGTCAGTTATAGTTCCGGACATCAGGCGAAATGGCTGCTGGGATTGTCACCACTGAACAGAAGCTTGACAGTTTGTCAACAGTCAGAGACAAACCGGAATTGGCAGCGAGAGACAGAAAACAGTGCATCTGTCAATTCTTGGTTTCCGGCACATCGAGAGGATTGACGGGGTTATTCGCAACTCTTTGTGGTAACTCGACAGAAACTCGCTGGCTTGTTTTGAGAATCTAAACTATTACTGACAACTTTGACAGGACTTAAGCCAGGAAAATAGTTTCCTGACAATGGATGATATGCGCAAATAACACCTGCAGGACGTCACCCATATCACGTGACCAATTTTAGGAGTTTGCCATATAAACCCGAGTTGGGATCAACTAGGGGGGAGTTGACCAAGAACCGTGGATTATGATGGACGTGTTTGTGGGAGAGCTCTACAGTGTTAGATTAATTTAACATTAACTAGCATGTGCCGTTATGGCAAAGTGTAGTAGCCATCCCGGGAATGAGGCGGTTTTTACATAAGGTAGTCAATATAGTCTATTAGTTCTAATTAATATAGACTGTAGCCTTGTTAAACTATAGTGTGATGATTAGCACTGTTAGTGGAAACTAGTTAGAGTAGAATAGTGATATTAGCTCTGCTAGTTAAGAATAGAGTACTGATGGATAATTAGGAGATGGGGGAATTGCCCGCTGGGGTTTTGCACTCGGTATGGGTCTCTCTTTGTCATAGCCTGATTCGACTCTAGGTGGGTAGCTAATCTGCTCTATGACTAATTCTAGTTAGCTAAAGATCATTAAGCAAGGTGATAGGCTTACACTCAGCCGAAAGGATCAGTGACTAGTACTATCACCAGATGTGTTGTTTCTATCCTAGGTTCCCTACCAGATCCAAGGAAACTCTACAAGTTTTGGGAAAGAATTAAAAAACCCATTAGGAAGAACACCAGTTCAAGAATCAATAAAGTTGCATACAGAACGTTGCATACAGAAGGAAGTTGATTCACCAAAGAGAGTGATGCGTACTGATGCACCACACAGCATCAGACAGTAGTAACGAACTGAAAACATTAAGTCTAATAATTACATAGTGTGATATAATCTCGTGTAATAGAACACAAGACTTGATACTTGAGGCTAGATAGACACGAGGGAGGATCCAGTACAGTAACAATTAACATTAATCTGTGTACACACTACAAAAGACTTGTGCAGTTTGTTTAGGAACATTAGGAACGGACATTGGGTAGAGCGCAACCGGTCCATGATTAACTGTTAATACCACCGGTGTCTATTTCGGATGTTCATGAAATTGGATTACCAGAGGTCTACAGAGGCAAAGCATTATCCGGCAAGATGGTTCCGGCAACGGGTGAGACGTACTTGTTCTGACGTAACGTGCTGTGGTCTATCTTTGCTGTGATCAGCTGACTGAGTTGATGTCTGAGAGACAGAGTCTACACACTTTATAGAACACGTCACACATTTTCTTCGCATACACGTCTCATATACGTTACACTTTTATTTTAATAAATTACTCTTTATTTATTTCTAGAAGCAAGAGTTGTTGAGTGTGTTGCGTTGGGGAAGTATGAGAAGGGGGCATAGTACGACAGTGAGAGAGTGATAGGAAAAGGTGTCCATAGGCTGGTGGAGTGTGTTGGACGGAAGCTGGTGGATTCTCCAGAATATTGAGAAAAAAAAATATTATAATGTGGGTGTCGGATCTCCTCACTCCAGGGACGACACTTTAAAGGAGGACACGACATTATTGGGGGCTCGTCCGGGATCTTTGGACAGCGGGATCTCTCGTAAACGGAATCCTTGGACAGCGGGATCTCTCGTAAACGGAATCTTTGGACAGCGGGATCTCCCGTAAACGGAATCCTTGGACAGCGAGATCTCCTGCAAACAGGAACCTTTGACAGTGGGATCTTCTGACAACGGGGTCTTTTGACACGGGATCCTTAGTTATAAAAGGGAGATATCATTTTGGAGAATCCAGCTAGAGTGAATGTGGATAGGGGTTAGGACTAATATCTTACCTGTTCACACTTCACACGTCTGCATAGGTCTGTGGTCCTGATTCTACTCTTGTCACTGAGTGAATGTACTGTGTGTGGTAATATCTAGATTTATAGTACTAGTTCATATATCTGTATAGTAATTTGCAGTTATATTGTACTAGACCTGCTAGCTTACCTCTCTGTATAATGGCCACCCCTAAACTTAGCACGTTAGAATTAAAGGCAAGGGGGGAAGAAATGGGATTGGCTGGGTCTTCTCTAACGGATTACATACAGGAAGTGGAGAGAGAGTATCGTCAAGCGGAACGGGATGATCGAAAGGCCGAGCTGGAATTGAGAAGGATGGAGTTGGAACAAGCAGCTAAGAAATTGGAAGCTGAGCAAGCAGCTAAGAAATTGGAAGCTGAGCAAGCAGCTAAGAAATTGGAAGCTGAGCAAGCAGCTAGGAAATTTGAAGCTGAGCAAGCAGCTAGGAAATTAGAAGCTGAACAGGAAGCACAGAAGAGGGAGCACGAGTACCGGATGCGGGAACTCGAGGTCAAGAGTCAATCTAATGGAGAAACTGAGGGAGCAGTTGGAGGTTCCTCTATCCCGGGATCAACACCAGTAGGTGGACATGGGTACCATGCCATGAAGTTTCCTTTAGCGGTCTACGAGGAGGACAAAGAGAAGATTGACCAATACCTTCAACGCTTCGAGGCTATGTCAGTTGCTATGGGTCTGGAGCGTAACAAATGGAATCTTAAGCTATCCCAGGGATTACGCGGGACCGGTTACGAGGTTTATACTCGCCTGCCACCAGGACATGAGAACAATTATGATGAGTTAAAGACGGCTCTGCTGAAACGATTCGAGGTTACGTCACATACCTACCGGAAAAAATTTCGAGCAGCGAAACGAGAACCGGGGGAGTTGTTTGCCGCCTACAGTTTGCGTCTTAAATCTTATCTCCATAAGTGGATGGATTTGGCTGGGTTCGCACATGACTATGAGAGTCTGGAAGAGCTCATGGTGGTCGACCAGCTGAAGAAGCAAATGTCTAAACCTCTCAGGACGTTCCTGGGAGAACAAGGAGCGGAACGTATTGACCTCGTGAATAAATTAGCAGAACGGTTCGTCGAGGTACATGGGGAGGCAGGGGAGAACCTTTCCACCAACTCCAAAAGTCAAGAGAAACATGACAAGAAGAAAGCCAAAAACACAGGAACAAAAAAGTGGGAACCTTATGTGCAAAAATCAGAGGATAGTTCAGAGAAGAAGAAGGAGGGAAGCAAGAGCACTTCAAGCTCTACACCTAAACGACCGTGGTCGGAGAAGTGGTGTTCAATTTGTAAGTCACCCTCTCACAATACGAGGGACTGCAAATCGAAGGCTAAGAACCCTCACTTCGCAGCATGTCAAGTGACTTCCAAGGAGGTTGTCACGGAAAATGCCAAGGTCAACAAGGAAGCTCGCCACCAGGAGAGCTCACTCAAGTATGGCAATAGAAAATCTAGGACAGGGAAATGGTGCAACCAATGCCAGTCGAATACGCACAATGCTATTGACTGCAAGGGAAAGTCAGGAGACACTCAATTCGTCGTGTGCTCAGGAAAACCTAAGGTGGAGCCCACCGAACAGGTCGAGGCCGAGGAAGAGACTCCAGACCAGGAAAAACCACCTGTAGTGGAATTGGTAGAGGTTAACGGTCGTCAAGTGGAGTGTTTATACGACACAGGACTGGACGGGGAGGCCGTGATTTCTGCGGATCTGGTACATCCAGAACAATTCACAGGTGAAACATTGGACATACAGCCTGCACAGAAGAGTGCTGTAACCATGAAGTTGCCCATTGCTAATGTGGAGATTCGGTCAAGGTACGTCACCGGCACCATCAAGGCCGCTGTATTGACCGATCCCATTTTTCCAGTCATCCTAGGTTGCCGGTATGTCTTTCTGGGAATGCCCAGGGAGCCAATCCATATGGGAGCAATGCAGACTCGCTCTCAGACGAAAACGGAAGAGGCAGACGCAATTGTGACTAACCCAATGCCGGGGGAGCTACGAACTGCCCAGAGTGAGGATGATACTTTACGTCCTTGCTACAAAAAGCTGCAGAAAAGTGCTGATCCATCAGGACGGGGGCAGTACTACATGAAGAATAGGATACTCTACAGGAGAGCAGGAAGGGGAGACAACCTATACGGTCAGTTGGTCGTCCCGAAAGCTCATCGGTCCCAGATTCTTCATATGGGGCATACCATCTCCTTTAGTGGACACATGGGTATTGCCGCCACCATGCAGCGGATTTCCTGCCACTACTATTGGCCGGGAATGACAGATGATGTGCGTCGGTATGTGAAGTCATGCCCTGAGTGCCAGAGGGTGGCACCGAAACACTGGACAGCACCGGTGATGTTGGGTGAGATGCCCATCATGAACTCTCCTTTCGAGAGGGTAGCCATCGATATCGTGGGTCCACTTCCCAGGACTAGGAAGAGGAACATGTATATACTCACAATGGTGGATTGCTGTACAATGTGGGGTGAGGCGATACCGTTGACCACGATTGACTCGAAAAGAGTGGCGGACGCACTGATGGAGGCCTTTACCAGATTAGGCTTTCCGGATCAAATTCTGACGGACAATGGATCTCAGTTTTGTGGAAAACTCATGGAGGAGGTATTTAGGGTGTTTCACTCTAACCACATACATACCAGCCCTTACCACCCTCAAGCCAATGGACAAGTAGAGCGTTTCAACGGCACGTTGATGACAATGCTCAGGAAACTAGCGCAGGAAAAACCTGATAGGTGGGATGAATATATCCCAGCCGCACTCTTTGCCTATCGGGAAGTTCCTCATGGCTCAACAGGACTACCACCCGCTACGTTGCTGTTTGGTCGTCCAATCAAAGGACCGTTGGAAGCCATGTTGAGGAGTTGGACTGAAGAGGGGACGTCAGAAGAAGTGATCTCATCCTACAAATACGTGGAGGAACTGAAAGAAAAACTCCACAAGGGATGGACTCTGGCAAATCAAAACTTGAAAAAGGCCAGGAAAAGACATGCGGCTTACTACAACCGTAGGTCTAAAGAAAGATCTCTAGAGGTGGGAGATAAAGTCTTGTTGCTACTCCCAACGGGAAACAACAAACTGGAGATAGGTTGGCAAGGACCATTTCCCGTGGAAAGGGTGATATCCAGAACCAACTATCAGATCCGGATCCGGGGAAAGTCGAAGATTTTCCATATCAATCTCTTGCGGAAATATGAAGAGAGACCCGGAGACAAGGCAGCGCACCTCATGGCAATGGCAGTTGCAGTGGAGACAGAAGTGGGAACCAGCGAGGGCAGGGAATATCCCTTGGTACACCAGGAAACCTATAGGGATGTGCAAGTGAACCCTGATCTGACCTCCCAGGAGAGGGAAAGGATAACCCAGGTTCTCAAGTCTCATAAGGAGATACTGACTGATAAACCAGGACGAACGAGGTTGGTGGAGTTCGAGATGACTTTGACCACACAGGAGCCTGTTCGCCAAAAGGTTTACCCAGTGCCATTCTCTAAAGAAAAGGCCCTGGAGGAGGAAATACACAAATTGCTGGAGGATGATGTGATTGCACCATCCACATCCCCATACAATGCGGGGGTAGTTTTGTTACGCAAACCAAGTGGAGAACACAGGTTGTGTATAGATTACCGACTTCTGAACAGTCATACACAGTTTCAGGTGGAACCTTTGCCGAATCCAACTCAGTTATTCGCTAGGCTCCATAAGGCTCGGTACTTTTCGAAGGTGGATCTGAGTCGGGGGTACTATCAGATACCAGTCAAACCGGAGATTCGACCACTGTTAGCTTTCAGTACACCCAGTGGACACTACGAATTCAAGGTCATGCCCTTTGGACTCAGCAATGCACCTAGTGTGTTTACACGCATGATGAGGACTTTACTAGATCCGTTACAGGATCCATCCATCATCTCATTCATGGATGATATTCTGATTTCCAGTGACAGCTTGGATGACCACTTACAATCCTTGGAGAGAGTGTTTAAGAGGCTCAAGGAAGCAGGGCTTACTGCTCGTCCAACCAAGTGCATGATTGGTTACCAGACTCTGGAATTTCTAGGTCACACCATCACTCCAGGACACATTGTTCCAGAAGAGAAGAACCTGGAGAAAATCAGAAATGCACCAAGGCCAAAAACGAAGAAGGATGTGCGATCTTTTCTCTCGTTGTGTGGGTTCTACCACAAATTTATCCCACATTTCACGGAACTGGGAGCTCCGTTGACGGAAACCTTGAAAAAGAGATTCCCGGACCAAATCATTTGGACACCAGAATGTGAGAATGCCTATGGTCAGTTAAAGGAGGCCTTGGTCAGCAAACCTGTATTACAGCTCCCTGACCTTTCCAAACCATTTGTGTTGAGAACGGATGCAAGTGCGATTGGAATTGGAGCCGCTTTGTTACAGGAAGGAAAAGACGATGCTTCGGTTTTGAAACCTGTGGCATACGCAAGTAAGAAACTTCTACAGGCGGAGAGGAATTATTCAACCGTCGAGAGAGAGTGCTTGTCCCTCGTATGGGCAGTGCAAAAATTTCAGCCATATTTGTATGGAGTTAAGTTTCGGGTCCAGTCGGATCATCAGCCCCTGATGTTCTTGGCTACTTCTCAGAAGCTCAACGCCCGTTTGATGCGGTGGTCGTTGTTACTTCAACCATATAATTTCACAGTAGAGTGCATTCCGGGGAAGGAGAATGTTGGAGCGGATTTCTTGTCAAGACACCCAGCTCCTGAAGAAGAGGAATGAATCATCTGGATTTAACTCATGGTGGAGAAGAGTGAGATGGACTACTCTCTTAAGAGGGGGCCTATGTCACGAGCTCGCCATGAGTTAACCAGATAATAATACCGACGTTTGCTTGGCGTATATTTTCTAGGCCACAACAGTCGTACTAACAGAGTAAACACAGCTGCACAGGTTACATCGTGTCAGCCCATAAACACATTTGGTGGTGAGTGAGAAGGAAGGGATACAATGCGTTGGCAGTTTATAAACATTTAGAATCACATAGCCTTGCCCGGCTCAGTACATGGAACAGCCCTGTCTGTCAGTTATAGTTCCGGACATCAGGCGAAATGTCTGCTGGGATTGTCACCACTGAACAGAAGCTTGACAGTTTGTCAACAGTCAGAGACAAACCGGAATTGGCAGCGAGAGACAGAAAACAGTGCATCTGTCAATTCTTGGTTTCCGGCACATCGAGAGGATTGACGGGGTTATTCGCAACTCTTTGTGGTAACTCGACAGAAACTCGCTGGCTTGTTTTGAGAATCTAAACTATTACTGACAACTTTGACAGGACTTAAGCCAGGAAAATAGTTTCCTGACAATGGATGATATGCGCAAATAACACCTGCAGGACGTCACCCATATCACGTGACCAATTTTAGGAGTTTGCCATATAAACCCGAGTTGGGATCAACTAGGGGGGAGTTGACCAAGAACCGTGGATTATGATGGACGTGTTTGTGGGAGAGCTCTACAGTGTTAGATTAATTTAACATTAACTAGCATGTGCCGTTATGGCAAAGTGTAGTAGCCATCCCGGGAATGAGGCGGTTTTTACATAAGGTAGTCAATATAGTCTATTAGTTCTAATTAATATAGACTGTAGCCTTGTTAAACTATAGTGTGATGATTAGCACTGTTAGTGGAAACTAGTTAGAGTAGAATAGTGATATTAGCTCTGCTAGTTAAGAATAGAGTACTGATGGATAATTAGGAGATGGGGGAATTGCCCGCTGGGGTTTTGCACTCGGTATGGGTCTCTCTTTGTCATAGCCTGATTCGACTCTAGGTGGGTAGCTAATCTGCTCTATGACTAATTCTAGTTAGCTAAAGATCATTAAGCAAGGTGATAGGCTTACACTCAGCCGAAAGGATCAGTGACTAGTACTATCACCAGATGTGTTGTTTCTATCCTAGGTTCCCTACCAGATCCAAGGAAACTCTACAAGTTTTGGGAAAGAATTAAAAAACCCATTAGGAAGAACACCAGTTCAAGAATCAATAAAGTTGCATACAGAACGTTGCATACAGAAGGAAGTTGATTCACCAAAGAGAGTGATGCGTACTGATGCACCACACAGCATCAGACAGTAGTAACGAACTGAAAACATTAAGTCTAATAATTACATAGTGTGATATAATCTCGTGTAATAGAACACAAGACTTGATACTTGAGGCTAGATAGACACGAGGGAGGATCCAGTACAGTAACAATTAACATTAATCTGTGTACACACTACAAAAGACTTGTGCAGTTTGTTTAGGAACATTAGGAACGGACATTGGGTAGAGCGCAACCGGTCCATGATTAACTGTTAATACCACCGGTGTCTATTTCGGATGTTCATGAAATTGGATTACCAGAGGTCTACAGAGGCAAAGCATTATCCGGCAAGATGGTTCCGGCAACGGGTGAGACGTACTTGTTCTGACGTAACGTGCTGTGGTCTATCTTTGCTGTGATCAGCTGACTGAGTTGATGTCTGAGAGACAGAGTCTACACACTTTATAGAACACGTCACACATTTTCTTCGCATACACGTCTCATATACGTTACACTTTTATTTTAATAAATTACTCTTTATTTATTTCTAGAAGCAAGAGTTGTTGAGTGTGTTGCGTTGGGGAAGTATGAGAAGGGGGCATAGTACGACAGTGAGAGAGTGATAGGAAAAGGTGTCCATAGGCTGGTGGAGTGTGTTGGACGGAAGCTGGTGGATTCTCCAGAATATTGAGAAAAAAAAATATTATAATGTGGGTGTCGGATCTCCTCACTCCAGGGACGACACTTTAAAGGACACGACAGAGCAGCCAAGCCTGTAGCCAATTTCCTATAGCCACTTTCCATAACAGAAGGCAGATAACATATAATACAGTTGTAGACGTGTATATAATATAGTTGTAGGCGTGCATATAATACACGAGAGAAGATATGCAAGACGTGAGAATAAATAAATAAGTACACGTTTGTTAAATTATTAACAAGCGTAAATATAATTATTGGGAAATTCTAACATGTCGTAGTCGTGCGGTTTCAACTTCGTACCGATGGATCGCCCCATAATTGCTCCATTCCCGCGCCAACAAAATCCACACGAAATGCTGATCATTGTCTCACGTAAACTCGTGAAATAAATTATAATATATTTAGTTTCTAAATCCAAACGCTTAAATAACAACAGCCGCATTCGCTAGCATTCAGTGAAATGTTGTTCTTTATACAAGCTGTATATGCTCGGACATTTGAGTAAACCATCTTATTTTTGGAAATGCTCGATTTGCAAAGGGGCGACTTTGTACATAATTTATGTGATTAATAGCAAGGTCAGACCTCGTTAAAGGCACATATACGGTGTTGGTTTACTTGTGTTTAATTTAATTGGATTGCTATTCTGATTCACGAGTCTCATATTACTGTCTGTTTACAATCACACTCAAGAACGTTGAAGGGAATATAATACAGTAAGCCAGCACCGGTTACGCTGTCTGCCAAATTTATTCTATATAATCACACAAAATAACCACACTGTAGACAACACATTGGACACAGACAACAATTACACTGTATTCATATTGTAAATGAAAACTCACAGAGAAAGTAATTGCACACCAAACATGGATGCCTTCTCAGGTCTTTTAAGAGTTAACGTTTTAAGTCGCTGAGATGTTAGATTTGTGCAAAGTACTGCCTTTTCCGGTACATGCTGACTTGATTTGCAAAAAAATCTCTTTCACGTGACTATCTTCATCATTGCCATAGATCAAACCAAGATAATCTAGTCACAGTGCACAAATTCAATATCGCCCAAGAGGATATAAATATGTGTGTACAGAATAAACCACGTCATACATTTGTGTCTGTATGTGTGTATGTAGCTTTTCTGTGAAAATTGTGCCCCTTAGGTGCGGCCTGTCCCTTTCCATGCTCAACTGTAGAAGGATTTTTAATGTGCACAAGGTTGACACACGTTCCCCAAGTTTGTCGCCCGTTTCTGAGAAGGCCAGATGCCCTGTTCACTACCCCATGGTCGGGTTGAGGGGTGGGATGAGAGTTGGCTGGCGCTGGCAGTATACCATCCGTTTGTTTATTTTGTAAAAATCCAAACACTGTGTGACGAACCTGGTCTTTTTGGGCGGAAGAGGACGCCGTGACCTCTGGTCTACTTCAACCCATAATGCTCCGTTCCTGTACCAGTGAATATCACACAAAATGCTCCTAATTGCCTTATGCGAAAAGTTGAACAGTCAGGGTCTCGACAAACCAACATCCTGCACAGTATACTATGTATAAGGCCGCTGCCAGAATGCCAACACAAAAGTCCGTCACGAAAAATACAGTTCATCGTCGATAGAAGCGGCAGTTATTAGAAAGCCACCAGCCACACATTACTGCATAAGGCAAACACAGTTAGTTACGAAACCGGCTGAACGTCATTTTTCTGAACATGCACGGTGTACTTCAGTATCATAGTACTGACATTCTAACTGACATTCTAATGTGTTTGTTTTCATTCACAGTATGGTAACTTACGTGTATTTCAGCACTATAGTACAAACATTCTAATTCTTATCTAATGTTCGCATGGGACACAATTAACATTATCTGTGCCGTTCAGGTAGGTCCATTACGTATAAATGCATGGGCAATCGTGGCAGGTGGAATGTGATTACGGCTTTTACGTGCAAGTGAATTTTTACATGCCCAGTTCATGACAGGCAGTTACGTACGCCCTGATATGTTGTGTGTATGTCTCAGTGTGTGTGTGTGTGTGTGTGTGTGTGTATGTGTGCGTGTGTGTGTGTGCGTGTGTGTGCGTGTGTGTGTGTGTGTGTGTCGCTGTGTGTGAGTACTTCGTGCTCGGACAGCGTCACTATTTCGTGTTCGGCCGCTGATGTTCATACACAGAGTTGATGAAGTTTTGGCATCGGGAATAAATTCAGTGGTATTGATAGGCATTCATACTGAGGAAAGTAAAGAAGTAGAGATATGAAGACATACTTCTAACGCCCTTTATCTCCTCCCCCCCCCCAATGGGTCATAGACCCACAACCAACCAACTTCACGCGTCCTTTCTGTTGCCATCTTCTGCAGCTGCTCCATGCTCTCCCTGTATTATATATCACTGTCTCTATGATTCATGGTCTCCCACTACCTGGTTCGCCTGGTGGGTTCCAGACAAGACAGTGTCTAGTTACATTATTCTCAGGTGTTCTTAGTGTGTGTCATATCCAGCGCAGACGTCTTTTCCTCGCCTCTTGGTGCGCTGGCATTGTTTTGTTTTGGTTTTAGTTTTCTCTATGAATTCTACATTGGTGATTCTTTCGTACCATTTCAGTGTCACAATTCTACACAGACACCAATTAGTGAATGCATCTAGTTTATTAGTAATTCTTTTAGTCGTTTTCGGTGTTTCTGACGCATACAGTAATACTTAGTTCACATTGGAGTTAAACATTCTATAAACAATGAACGTTATAGGGGCACTGAGATTCAATGCTGCCGCCTTTAACAGCACAATAGAGAGACTTAGAAACTGTAATCCCTGGCCTGGTCTGCCACCCCTTCCCCCCTCCTCAACATGTAACTATGGAATATGGATATTATGAGTGTCGATCAATACCTGGGAATTAGGGGGAAGGGGTGTGACGTGGCGAAATTGTTAAGCCGTCTGCCTCGTGTTCTGAAGGTCGTAGGTTCTTTCCCTGAACTGAGTCGTTCAGTCCACGTGTGACATTTTAGGGAAAAATCAGCGGTGCTCACAACCGGAGCTACGGAGTTCGTGCTGGGTGCTGTACTCTCGGCAAGCGCCTTATAGTTCTGTGGAGACAGAGCGAGAAGTATGGGGTAAACCCATTGCAATGAAGTCGACCATCTCGACTATAGTATTTTGTGAATTTATTCATCATGCTGTGTCTAAAGCCTTAAGGGTTTTCCGGAAGTTGGCCTTGCTCTTGTGTAGCAAACATATAATATCCACGTGTGCCCTGAAGCAATCTGTTGATTGCAGTACTGTATATGATGACTGCACCTTGGGAAATAACTGCGAAAATATGGAGAAGTAAGGTGCCGCCTTCCCTCGTCTAGTCTACGTTCCACCCTTGGGCAAGGTGGAGTGTCCGTTTAGCCTAGCGTTCAGGGTAAAGTGAAACCATACGAGGGAGTAATGGATGGAAATGGTGAGCAGCCAATATGGCATATGACGTGGTGTGGTCAGTTCCCTTCCTTGTCACCTTGCCTCTCAGACAATTCTGACAATTATCAGGCTCTGATTTTCACGAGGCTCGGTCAACCTAACAGCTGTACTGGTCAGAAAAATAAACCTGTCTCTTTTGGAGGTAGAACCTATATCACCTTCTTGGCAGGCAAGCGCACTTACCACTGACACCGCCTTGATAGATTTATGCTCTTGAAAATCATTACTTCAGAGTTGATATTTTAGCACGCATAACCAGTATTCATAAATGTCATGCAATCTTCTTCTTCTTCTTCTTCTTCTTCTTCTTCTTCTTCTTCTTCTTCTTCTTCTTCTTCTTCTTCTTCTTCTTCTTCTTCTTCTTCTTCTTCTTCTTCTTCTTCTTCTTCTTCTTTTTCTTCTTCTTTTTCTTCTTCTTCTTCTTCTCCTTCTCCTCCTTCTCCTTCTTCCTCCTTCATCTGGAGAGTTTTTTCGGACGTGATTGCGATGTGCCTGGTTGCAGCAGAGCTGCGATGCTTACGCCTTTAGGCCGACACATAATTTGCTGACCGGGTTAACCTTCCCGGGATGCAATATATTATTTGACCATTTATGAATTAGACTAGCTGACCCGGTCTGTCTGTCTGTCTGTCTGTCTGTCTGTATGTATGTCTGTCTGTCTGTCTGCTTGTCTGTCTCTCTGTCTGTCTGTCTGTCTGTCTGTCTGACCCGGCCCGGCTTCACCCAGTCCCTTGTGGGGAGCATCTCATTTAATTCGTATAAGTAGTCATATAAGCTCCCGTTCCCGACTATCTGTTTGTTTGTCTGTCTGTCTGTCTGTCTGACCCGGCCCGGCTTCACCCAGTCCCTGGTGGGGAGCATCTCATTTAATTCATATACGTAGTCATATAAGCTCCCGTTCCCGACTATCTGTCTGTCTGTCTGTCTGTCTGTCTGTGCCGGCCCGGCTTCACCCAGTCCCTGGTTGGGAGCATCTTATTTAATTCATATAAGTAGTCATAAAAGCTCCCGTTCCCGACTATCTGTCTTTCTGTCTGTCTGTCTATCTATCTGACCCGGCGTGGCTTCGCCCAGCTCCTGGCGGAGAGCGTCTCATTAAATTCACACAGTAACTTAAAAGAATGTCCTTCCACACACCATCCATTATTTTTAATGAAAACTGTTTTTAATCACCTACATGACTAGATAACTTCTTTAAGCATAAAAAGATGAGTTACAATGTTATGCATTATGCATTATTTTTATGAAAACTTTGAAAATGCCTTAAAGATTATATCATTATTTATTATAACTCATATGCCTGTAAATAACTATAGGCAAAGAGTTTATAAATCTTTGAAAACCATGCAACAATATGACTATAAAGTATATAGAAATGTTATTAAAAGTTATGCCCCTTGAAATAAGTTTTCTAGAGTTAAGTCCCCTTGCTATATAGAAATTATAATGAAAAATGAAATATTAAATTTTATTAAGTAAGTAGCCGATTTTACACTAAGAAACTATTACAGTCGGTTGCACAGGAATGAAAGGAAGACGTGTAGAAAATTTCATCTCAATCGGATGTACCGTTATCGAACGCATCCAATACATAGCCAACCACACACAGTCTCTTTTATAGATATAGATTTCAGTCACCGGTGTTTCTGACGCGCAGTTTCACAATACCCCTACACACCGGGTCGACGATTTGAAATCAGCCGTTGATTTCAGTAGTATAAGACGTGGGCCGTTCACAAAGCACTTTAACGGTTTAAATGGCTAGTCAATTACAATCAGCCAAAAAATGCCGGTGTTGTCTAGCCTCTTGTAATGAATATTGCAACTAACTGTTAACTGAGACAGCAGTAGAGAAATAGACCGTACACTTATGTGTGCTACAGATGTTGCTTCGTTTCAGTTGCCATACGTACACACATAAATTCCTTACACACACACACACACACACACACACACACACACACACACACACACACACACTCACCCACATAGAGAGAGAGAGAGAGAGAGAGAGAGAGAGAGAGAGAGAGAGAGGGAAAGAAAAGAAATGCAGGGACTACTCTCCCATTCCCGCAACACCCCTCTCCTCCTACTCCCCCCCCCCCCCATTCCCGCAGAACTGAGACTGGGGTTTGCATGGCTGACAGTGCACTGTGAGGTAATCTGTGCCGGGTGTTTCAGGTAGTTCTCGGTACAAATGGTAACATTTGCTTGTCGAACCGATCCGTGAGATAACATCCACGATCTGCCGCGGGCTAAAATAAGTTAGTTGAAAATGTAAATGACACTTGTACACGCCTGGAGACGATTTATAGCTGAATATCGTTATTGACAATTCGGACACTCGATGGCTGATGGTATCTCGCGGTAAAATTGTTTTTCCCCCATTGTAATTTCTGGTACCAATTTTATGCTGGGTCGATTTAAAAAATCTGTTTTGATGTTTCCATGGTCAACTGGCATTCAGGCAAGCGCGGTAACCACTGCACCATCGCGCATCCTAACAACTAAAATTTGCACCGTACTGTCAGGGGATTCAATCTTCATCAACACCGGACAAAGATAGTGGTCAGGGGGTTTAATCTTCATCAGCATAGGACCATGTCAGTGGTCAGGGTGTTCAATCTTCATCAACACCGGACCAAGACAGTAGTCAGGGGGTTCAATCTTCATCAACCCCTTCATTGTCTGTTCCTAACATAGCGGCACTGGGTTGTGGACGATACTTTTCAGAATGTCTCTCCGAATTGACTAGAGGCAAGGTGACGAGAAAGAAACTGGTCCCCGTGGATCACTATGCCTCTGCCAAGAGTATATGCGGGAGTTAACTTCCCACCCCAAAGGTATTGTCTATCATCATCTTCGTGGGTGAATTTAAATTATCCGGAAGACATTTTTCGGAGTTCATTCACTGCTGGGGATTGAACCCTGACTACTGCCTTGGTAAGTAATCACAACAACCGTTATGCCACCGAGTCCTACTATGCTAGAAGTGATTATGTGGAGGGTACACTATCGGGTAGTGTAATGATTCTACATATCTAGCCAGGACGGAGCAGGATATTTGCAGCACACTAAAACCATTCAGGGAAATGGAACGCACAAGAAACATCCATGAAAATGACACAAGTCACTCCGGTTACTGTCATTTAATATGTAAATCGTCAAATAATATACTGCATGACATTTATGAACACTGGGTCTGCGTGTTAAAATATCACGTGGCTAACGGTGATTTTCAAGCGCATAAATCTATCAAGGCGGTGACAGTGGTTAGTGCGCATGCCTGCATAGAAGGCGATATAGGTTCAATCTCCAAGAGACAGGTGTATTTTTTCTGACCAGTACGGCTCTTTGGGACCGAGCCGCATAAAAATGAATTTTCAGAATTGTCTAGAACAGTGTTTCCCAACTGTTTTTGTGCTATGCCCCACCTAAGCCTTTCTAAAATTCTTATCTCCCCCCCCCCCCAACATATGCATCATTAAAAAAAAGAAGGGCTCACGGTTCCCAGAGGGTCCCGCGTCCCTGTGTGTCGGGTGCATTTTTTTTTTTTTTTGGTTTGGCGGTTACCCCAGACAAGCTTATTCCCCCGCCTCCCCCTTGTTTTGTGTGGACCCTTAGTCTCACTGTAAGCTATTGTCCACAGTGGTCCACTAGGACCATATCTAAGGTGAAGATATGTGATGGGTTTTTATTTGATCGTCCCGGCCCCCGACCAGAATAGGCGCAATACCTGGGGGGAGAGCAGCAAATGCACCCGATCCTAGCCAAAGGACCGATAGGTGGTAGGAAGAAATCATTAGGAAATTATTGAGCAAACACAGTAAGTACATTTTCAAAACATATAATGGAGAACTGAAATTCAAGTGCAAAATAATTTTAATGAAAGATTTTTCTATATTATTTTAATTATTAGTAATTATTTAAATTTAGTGAGATCCTTGCACTTGATGCTTGCTGCAAAGAGATGTTATGTCAGGTTCCAATTTAGTTAACTTCAGTCTCAAGTCTCCCCGTTTTGTTATATCCAGCCGGTTTCTTCCATTTTCGAATAGCCCCCCTTAACAATCAAATTGCCCCCCATGTGGGGCGTGGGCCCCACGTTGGGAAACACTGGTCTAGAAGGAAAAGTGGCGAAGAACTGACTACTCCAACTCATATACCATTACGTAGAGCATGGGTGGACCTGACACTTCCTATCCTAGCGGCAGTATCTGCTATGTGACTGCCTTTATCTTCACCTATTGTATCAAATTAAACCAATGCTTAGTTTGTAAACGATCACGTTCTGTGTGCATTCGGATATGGCCAACATTATTTCAGTCTCCCACATATTCCAAGGGTGGAATCTCCACACATGTGTCGCTTCCACTGTCACTGTCACTGTTACTGTCATTTACTGCCAATATAGTACCTTGCGGTGTATGATAAGGGGGGGGGGGGTGTCTTTGAGCCTGGGGAATAAAGGCCGCCTGGCTAGTGCAGTCGCCGCGAACTGTGCAGGTTAGGATTTTCTTTTTGCCCCGACAGACAAAAATTCCACATCTTACCGAGGATTCGAACCCGGGTCTCCCGAAGGAGAATCCGGCGTCCCAACCACTCGACCACCCGCTCCTCTTTCCACTGTGACATCAGTGCTTTTCCCGGCATGTACTGAAACAGTCTTCTCGGCTGGAGTATCAAGGCAGTTTGCCCAAGCAGTCATCACGTTGTATACTTGCTACTTTTGTTTTCTTTGTTTTTCTTTAGGACCTCGGAGCCTTACATGATATTTAATACACCTCTAACAATGTTTGAGGCTATTTTGACATTCGACCACCCGCTCCTGTTGGAATGATATGGCATCAAATAGACTTGTAATCCGATCATGAGCCTAGTCGTTCAAAGAGGAAAGCATGAACACAGTTCAGTCTAAGAGTTATGACTCTATGGAGTAGATAGAGGGAAGCATCAACACAGCTCAGTCTGACAATCATGAGTCTAGGAGTACCAAGAGTGAAGTTATGTCCAGGTTTATGTCGGAAGTATAGTCATCATCATCATCATATACCATGCCGATAAGAGTGGGCGGTCATGTCTCGCCATCTCACTCGATCACCAGAGTCGTGGATCAGCTCAAATTTATTTCTACTCATAACGTGACAAAAAATGTTGACTGTCTACGTCTAATTGATTGATTGATTGATTGATTTAGGAACCGACATCACAGCATTCAGGACATTCCCATAAGCGCTCCGTCCCCATCCTCAGCAGCCAGCGAAGAGTTCCAACACTAATAGTTCCAGTAGCAATCTGATTATATGTCCGTCTCGTCTTTCCTCCGAGCGCCGAGCGTCGGCCAGATCCCCTCGTCACACCTCGTTGTCTCATTCTTACCAGACCATGGTGCTCCATCTGCTCCTCCGAGGTGTACACGTGCTCCCACAAGGCCGCAACCACGTCTGCCCTGTCATGCATCAATACTCCACCAAATTTTGCAGAGCCAGCCAATCTGTCCGCCTGTTCATTCCCCAGCACACCGGCATGCCCAGGAGAAAAGATCCAGGTGATGCTTACTACCCGTGACCTCCGAAGCGAAGCAAGCCACTCTGCACGAAGCCTACCTGTTCTCACCCTTCTCAGCATGCTTTCTGAGTCAGTTACAATCACAATGTGTGTATGTCTCGTGTTTTCTATCCAGCGGAAAGCTGCACTGACCGCCTCCACCTCCATTCTTAAGCTAGATGTAGTGTTATCATACGCCAGGCTCTCCTGCACCAAACGCCGACCATTAGTTTTTGCCAAGAACCCCCAGGCACTTCTCCTACCTCTCAACACTGACCCATCCGTGTAGATAATCACATCACCCGGGCGAGAATTTTCCTGAATTAGTTGCTGAATTTCCAGTTCCGTGGCCCCTGCTGGCCACTCCCTGCACTCCCGGCTCAATGTTATTACAACTCTGCACAAGTCTGACTACACGGCTGGCACTCTGACCCACTCCTCTCCTCGCCTGATGTTCTCCAAGGGGCACACCTGTCTGATCGTATCCTCCGCCTGAGCCATCCATGATTTCCCTCTTATCAGTCTCTGACCCTTAACTACGTCCAGCGCCTCATGCAACGGGTGATCTGTGTCTGCAGCTACTCTGAGGTATGCCTTAGCTTGCATCACCTTGTGCCTACTAGCAACAGTAGGCAGACCAAGAATGTAGCGCATACACACTACTGGAGTGTCTCTGGTGCATCCCAGAATGACCCGCATCGCTTCATTCTGTATGCGCTCTAATTTCACCAGCTGACTCTTTGAGGCAGTAAGCATTTATTTCCTGCAATATCTAAACTTTGCCTACGTCTAATTTCGAAAGTACAGTAATTGGGGCATATAAATCCAAGTTTGGGACAGGAGGAAAATACTTATTTCCGTCAAGGGACCAGTATCGATAACTGTTATCTCACGTTTTGTTTTGTTCTAGTTATAGTTTAAATAAATAGGATGTTTAAAATCACAATTAGGATCAGCAATTTTGAAAAGAAAAATAAATTCACTAAAACATCTGTTTAAAGTAAATAAAAGAGAAATGGGAATGCTCATAAAGACATGGGTCACGCTTACATTGGGTCACTCAGAGTTTTAGAGTTAAAGTATTAACTATATGACACACAAGTAGAGTGAGTTATAAAATGTAGTAACATTATGTTGGTTAGACTATCAATTGTCGTTCACAGCGGGTGGGGGATGATGTAATAACTAAACGCGTTAGAACAGCTGGATTCCGAATATGAAGTTAAGAATGCCAGCGAAATGAACAGCGATGACGTAATCACAATCTTTCGGTTGAAAGTGAAACTCATAAATTTGCCAGGTTCCGAAGAAAAGAAAATGCCAGCAGTTTATAGAAACTTTCAATCATCTCTTGGAGGATAGCGAATATTCCATCTTAAAATAAATAACAGCTGCAGATATTCATCATGTCTTTGGTTAACGCTGCGCTGCATCTGTGAATGTTTGATCGACCTGTCAGAAACATTTTTAAGGAAGTTTTATATATTATTATATAATTTGGAAACGACGCGGCTTAAGAACCGGCTTATTCTCTGCTCCTGTAATGTGGGGATTTCCATATTTCCTTTCAAAACAAAAACTAGCCACAAATCACGCACTATGTACACGTTAAGAGCAAAAACTGGGATTGTTAAAAAGTATCAGTCACGCATGAATACAAATCGGAAGAGAGAAAACTCATCACATGCGAAATGAAATTACTGAGAGAAACTGACGGTTTCCTGAAAGAGACAGAAATGGAAATGATGTTATTTGAAATAGATAGGTACTTCCTGCACTAAATACGAAAAGAGAAAACAAATAAAGTAATGCAAAGGATCTCATTTCACGCGTGCAGGTCCGCATGGCCGAATGGGTAAGAACGCATGTTCTTAAACATTCGTTGTGCTGACGAAGAGGTAAGTGGTTCAACCCCAATACCGGACAGCTGAACTAAAATGTTGACCTGTCGTCCTTGACTTGGGGACGTAAATAACCAGGGCAGTTGTCATACCGACCTACTCTGTAATGTTCAGCTTGAAAAATTTGTCTCTTTCTCTTTTGGCACAATCAGACATGCTGCTATTCGTCCATCTCTTGATGATATCTTCTCACTATACACTAGGACGTTCGGTTGTTGACACATCTCTTGATTGTATCTTCTCACTATACACTAGGACATGCCGTTGTTGACACATCTCTTGATGTTATCTTCTCATCATACACTAGGACGTGCCGTTGTTGACCCATCTTTTTCTCTTTTGATATCTTCTCACTATACACTAAGACGTGCCGTTGTTGACCCTTCTTTTGATGGTATCTTCTCACCATACACTAAGACGTGCCGTTGTTGACCCATCTTTTGATGGTATCTTCTCACTATATACTAAGACGTGCCGTTGTTGACCCATCGCTTGATGGTATCTTCTCACTATACACTAGGGCATGCCGTTGTTGACCCATCACTAGATGGTATCTTCTCACTATATACTAGTAGAACGTGCGGTTGTTGACACATCTCTTGATTGTATCTTCTCACTATACACTAGGACATGCCGTTGTTGACCCATCTTTTGATGGTATCTTCTCACTATATACTAAGACGTGCCGTTGTTGACCCATCTCTTGATGGTATCTTCTCACTATACACTAGGACATGCCGTTGTTGACACATCTCTTGATTGTATCTTCTCACCATACACTAGGACATGCCGTTGTTGACCCATCTTTTGATGGTATCTTCTCACTATATACTAAGACGTGCCGTTGTTGACCCATCTCTTGATGGTATCTTCTCACTATACACTAGGACATGCCGTTGTTGACCCATCACTAGATGGTATCTTCTCACTATACACTAGGGCATGCCGTTGTTGACCCATCACTAGATGGTATCTTCTCACTATACACTAGGACATGCCGTTGTTGACCCATCACTAGATGGTATCTTCTCACTATACACTAAGACATGCCGTTGTTGACCCATCACTAGATGGTATCTTCTCACTATACACTAGGACATGCCGTTGTTGACCCATCACTAGATGGTATCTTCTCACTATACACTAGGACATGCCGTTGTTGACCCATCTCTTGATGTTGCCTTCTAACCGTACATTCAGCCGTGCTGATGTTCGCCCATTTCTTGATCTTGTCTTTCCACTATACACTCGGTCATGCTATTTACTGTTCGTCCATCCCTTGATGTTGCCGGTCTACCGTATACTCGACCATCCACTCGATGGATCGCCGTATGCCTGTTCCTCGCATGTCTTAGACTGCTCTCTAGTGGCCACATTTATATGGTTTGGTTTATTTATCTTCCATCAGTTCGTTTTCTGTCCGAGCTTCTCTAAAATTACTACATTTGTTGACTATTGCTTCCATTAAAAAGTCGCTTAAAAGTCGACAGGGTCGATTTAATTGCACCAGGTTTTATCCCATATGGCCCGGTCTCTTTCCGCAGCGCGGAAAGCGTCGCACAAAGCACGACCTCCGTAGCACTAGCGACGACCCATGAAGTCTCCGACAATTTTTTAACTCGTGAACCGAAGGACGCGGCCCGGAATCGAACCCACAACCTGCGGAGCCCGAGTGAAACGGCTTGACCACTTCGCCATGAATGCAACTTTGTCTTGAGCCTGTATTCCTTCCTCTAACTAATTATTTATTATCACTACTTCTGCGCCATATAGTTGTGATACCTAAATACAGAATTTGACTTGTCTGATGTTTAAATTATTGTTTATTTCCTTAGATATTAATAGCTTGTTTTTTAACTGAATTTTCGGCTCTTCCTATTCCAGTTCTGATTATTGTTTCCCTTCTGCCATCGTCTGTTATTACATAACCCAATCATGAGAAACATGCAACTTGTTTTAGCATCTCACCGTTCAATCTGTTTTTTTTTTTTTTTTTTTTTTTGAGGTTGGGCTTTGGTTTCTTATTTTATTAAACAATGTCTAATTAGTGATTAAGTCCCCGCTAATCACTGGTATCATGAAGGCTAATAGACTACAATGGCTGGGGCATATAGAAAGAATGGAAGATAATAGGGAAACAAAACTCGCTTACACTCAGGAAATAAATGACCGTAGACCCCGAGGTAGACCAAGAAGACAGTGGAGAGATAATACATGTACAGACCTACAAGCACTTGGAATCAACGACTTGCAAGAGAAGGTCCACCAGAGAGGCGAATGGAGACGGATTGTATCTGCAGCAAAGAACCTCAATGGCTCGGAACGCTGAAGAAGAAGAATTAGTGAACTAGAAATTGCTAATTAAATCACAAATAGCCCCCCCCCCCCCCCCCCCCCCAAAAAAAAAAAAATGAGATTGATTGGCGTCCCGTTAAGGTCATGCCATTAACCTTAATCTGTCTATTACAAGTTACAAAATGCGTTTGTAAATATTAACTCTTAACAATATAAAATAACACAGAGTATTGCAGCTTTACATAGCAGAATTACGACACATACAGGACGTTGCGGCGACTAGCCTTATCAGCAAACAAATACATACACGAAACACCACATATAGTACTAGAGAAGATCCTACAGCGACAACATTAAAGCATAAGGACAGGGTGAGAAGAACTAAAAGATGGGAAAAAATGAGAGCAATTAAGGGAAAATGAAAATATGACAAATTTTGTTGCTGCTTAATTCGGAGTCCGAGGCTGAACTGCTACCTGAATATTAACTCTTAGTGTATTGCTCGAAAATCACCGCTTCCAAGGCGCATTTTTTTGGGAGTAAATTTCGGGACATGATTGGTAATAACAATATAAAGTCATTGCTTCCGATCGACTTATAACTAATAATTCCACCACATGTCAACACGCAGATTACTCGAATCGACGTACAGAATTGCTAGGATGCAAAACGAGCAATATGTGCTATAGAATGTGTACTTATAGTGCCCTAAACACTGGAGCCACGCTGAGCAGGGTTTGGCCAATTTGTGATAATGTATTGGAGCACACATCAAGTAGCGCATGGTTTGCTAAGATTTTGACTGAACTGTGTTGCTGCTTCCCTCTATCTATTTATGCTTCCCCTGATGTTCAGCCCAGGCCTTCTCCAGACTGCTTGTAGATTCTTCCTTTATTTATCCAGTTTTCTTTCCTGTGCTGATGATCGGCCCCATAAGTCCTTCTGCATCTCCCTCTACCATAAGTTAGACGTTACCATACGCCAGACATTCTGTCTCTGTTTTTGTTGTTGTTGCGTGTAATCTATCTATCACATCTTGAATCTGGGCAATGTAAATGACTGAAGTATGCACCTGACGAGTTGCAGCTAAATATGCTAGGAAATAAAGTGTGCAATCTTTTGGTTGCGTCATCATTATTAACATCTTGAATCCATCTAGGTTGCAATCTTCTTCTTCTCCCCCTCCATAATTATGTTTTCTAGAATTTCTTGTATTTTTACATATTCTTTATATTTATATAAATATATATATATCTACAATTTTTACAGTTGACATTTCTTTTTCTTTTTTTTTTAAATGTTCAGGGTGTTTGCAAAGTCTCACTACACTTTGTATGTAGATCACATTTGAAAAAATGACGTACATATCTAAAAATGTGCTCCACAGTCCATCGTGAAGCAATATGTAGCTAATTACTGCCGTCTGCTGGAGTAATTCTTTGCACTCCAAACAGAATGATGTTATCAACGGAAAAAAAGCATTTTATATTTTTCAAATTTGTATTGCACACAAAGTGTAGAGAGACTTTGCAAACACCGTGTGCATTCTGTTTAAGTGAAAGGTTAAATGTCAGTGTAATTCTATAAGCAGATACGGTGTGTGGAGTGTTAGGTCTTCACACACTCTAGGCATATACATCATGTGGTAGGGTTATCAGTTCCCATTCCCGTTGCTTTTTCTTTCTAGAAAATTCGAAAATTGTCAGGTACCCATCTGCTGGAATCTGACTGGAGCCAAGGACGGCACTGTCACAATATTAGTCTGTCTCTGGAGCCAAGGGGGCACTGGTGGCAGTATTAGTCTGTCTCTGTCTGGGGCGCTGTGGTGAAGTGGTTACGAATGCAATTTACAATCCCGCATGCCGCGTTCGAAACACAGCTGTGGGCGATTTGGCAGCAGACCGCCTTGCGTTGGTTTTCATAAAAGGGTATTTACTTTCACAAAAAGAGTGCCGGTCGTTCAGAAAGCAATGCCAAACTACTGAACGTAGACTTGCCAATAAATCACAAAGTCAAAAATTTTGGGGTTGCCTTCGAAGTCCTGTAAAGGATATGAAACTATCTTTTTAACTACGCTTGGAATCGAACATGTATCAGTTCCTTGTCTAAGGGCATGCTTACGTCAATGCTACCGCGGCTCATCATTTATAGAGAAAGAAAAAAAAAAACAAATCCAGTGGTTGGGATATCTTGTGAGATTGAAGTCCAGTCAACTACCGCTTTTGGCCTACAACCATAGAAGCTCTGGTTATACATCTGGATGTAGACCGAGAATCACATGAATACATTACATCAATAATATACTCGTCACCAGCGTGCTTGTGTCTGCCCACCATCAGTATTGTCTGATGGATAACTTGCTCCGTCAGAGATTGTGTAAGTTTAACTACCTTATAGTCTAGAATTAGATCCTAATAGACGTCTCTTTCAGTCTCTTTTAGTGGCGCCAAATGAGTGTTAATAGCCTAATCTGATATAAAATAGTTTGGACCATGCATGAAGTGCGATCCACTTCGTTGCAAACCTTTATTTGTGTTTCTGCGCGCATCTTTTTTCCCCTCATATCCTTTACAGGACATCACTGTCAACATCAACATCTTTCAGCTGATTGATGATTTCTTGGCAAGATTACGCTCAGTAGTTTGCCATTGCTTTCTGAGCGACTGGCTCATATACCCCATAAGTTACCGACGCGCAGAGAACCGCTACAAATTCTCGCGCACGTCACGTTTGGTTCTCGAGTTTGTTAGTTGCCTCGCACCGTTCATGTCCTTCCCTTTAACACATGTAAAAATACCATGAACCAATTTTTGAAATTGGCTTGGAGGGTTCGAACAGTTATGAAAATTGTTTATTTTTATATTAATACGTAAATATTTGCCTTTTGGGATCATGTGTATAGTGTGGAAGAACAGATACATCAGCAAAGCCTAGAGATAATAGTGCAACAGGGAGTGACTATTGTTGACACTCGGTACTCCGAGTAAAGACCAGGCAGACATCAGACTGCAACAGGTACCATTTATTAGTATTGGGACTCTTCACTGGCTGTTGAAGATGACGGAGCACATGTGGGAAATGCTCGAAGTACTGAGATGTCGGTTCTCGACTCAACTCTTCTGTTACCGCATAGTTCAGTTCTATATATTTAATAAAAAAAATAGTTGCATGTCCTTTACAGGACGTCGCAGTCAATCCAGCATTTTTTTTTGCTTTTTGTGATTTCTTGGCAAGTTTACGTTCAGTAGTTTGCCATTTTTTTCTGAACAGCCGGCTCTTACACAATCTTTATAGAAACCAACGCAAGGCGGTTTGCTGCCAAATCGCACGCAGTTGTGTTTCGAAAGCGGTATGCGGGATTACGAATTGCGTCCTGTGGGAGGAGACTGGATCATTGACAGAGACACGTGCAGCTGAATGTGGTCCGTGTCCAAACAGGACATGTCTACAAGAGTCTGTAGTGTGAATGGATGAAGTCTTTCCTGTCTGGGGCTCGTTTGTTCACACTCGCTTGAAATTGTGTCTCCTCTATGGTTGCTGCTCCATCTTTATATAACCCATCCATTCAAAGGAAGATGGATTATTTTAAACTAAACATCTGATACCTCGGTAGATTTGTCAGGAGAAGAACACAAGTGAAAGTTCTGCAATGTTCTGTGTCCCATCTTCGCTCTAATAGACCCACGGCTTTTCTTTCAAACAGCGTGCCTTTCACCACTGTTCTTCCAAATTGCTGTGACGTGTAAAAAGAAGGCTGGGCATCTGACATAACTATCGAGGAGATCAGTGGGCCGGCTGTGTGATTAGAAGTTAGTAGTTTTTCCAAACATATCACAGCCCTATTCTGAGAGCAAAACAGGTCATTTCTGAGCTTCAGACTAACACCGCAGCCTCTTGACCACTTCTCCACATAAGACGTGAAGCCAGAACTCTTCACATATACGATATCACCGTACTCACTTCCAAAATGCGTTTCTTGTTTAGAGGAACGTCTGCTACCTGTAATCACGAGTCCGGGTCGATCCCAGAACAGGGTGCCTCCAAGAACGGGATTGAACCCGGATCCCTTTGATAGTAAACCAGTGCCTTGCCCGCTTTACTGACAGATCTGGTTAAAGTACCAGAGAAAGACAGCTGGAAAATAAAGATTGCAGTGAACGTAAAATGTGAATGAGTAACTCGACAGAAACGTAAACAAAGGATAAGACACGGGGAAGAGTTAATAACAGGTTAAAAACAGGAACAACAGGTTGAGTGAGATGGGAGACAAGATAACAGCCACATTAGCAGAATGGCCTGGGGAGAGATAACAACAGAAGTGACAGACAATAATCACGGAGGGAAACATGTAGGAAGATCATCGCCTGCTGCATCTCCTGGCATGGCGTGTGATGATTTGGTGGAGGAGAGGTGAGGATTGCGTAGAGGAGAAGTCGTGTACAGGCACGGCGTCCATCTCTTGCCTGGAAATACCGGGTACTTGTCAAGTTACGCTGACTACTTTGACAGTGCAGCAACACAAGTATATAATTCTACTGGATCGTTGGGAAGTGGGCGGATGGATAATCTACTCGACATAGTTTGGGGACCCCATACTCACGTTTGAACGTTTAAAATCCCTCACTGGGTGGGCATAGTACATGGAGTAGGTCACTACTCTGGCTACATTAAAAACTTTGAAAACCCACCACAACAGGATGTTTATGACATGTGTCATTCTTGTATTTAATACAGTTTAGAACCTACCCGATGATTCTGAGTTCATGCACTGAGTTGATAAAGTTCTTGCATGATCTATGGGAATAGACTGCATCACTTATGAAGATGGAAGTCATGCCGGCTGAGAGGTTTAACACGTTTACGATTTCCCTTATGCAGAGGTTTAGTGGATTCGTTTCACATATAGACTACTAAATTCTGCTTTGTAATAATAAAGGAATATCCATCCTTAGAATGTTATCAATCAGACTGTGAGGTTGTTAGAATGTTATCTATCAAACTTTATGTCCACATGGCCGAATGGGCAAGAACGCACGTTCTTGAACATCTGGTGTGCTGATGCTGAGGTAAGCGGTTCAATTCCTACGCCGGACAGCTGGACTAAAATGTTGACTTCTTGTCCTTGACTTAGGGACGTAAATTACAAGTACCTCTGAAGTCGGAGTGGGATGGCGAGGGACACTGTTAATAGGGAAAGCTAACCCACACGCAAAATTCAGTCCATCACTACTATAAATAGTGTGCATGATCTACGCTTGAGTTCAAAGCGAGCGAGCGCAAACAATTTTTATTTATTTTCTGTGTGTGTCCTAGTGAGGTTCAGACTGATAAGCGGATATCAGCATATATAAGTTTACCGATTGCTTATTGCTGTGTTGTGTTCATTCAAAATATTGATAATAGGTGACAAAGGTAAAGATAGTCCCATACAGCCCCCTTGTGGTTGGATAGTGTTAGACCGTGGCATATTCATGACATGACATATAAGGTGGGTCGCCAGTTCCCTGCCTCCTGGCCTTCCCTTGCCAATTTCCAGAACATTCTGAACATTAGCTGGTACCCATTTGTATGATGCTGGGTTGACCCCAGAGCCTTACAGACAGGAAACACAAATCCTATCTCCACTGTGAATTGAACCAGAACCACAGTTTTGGTAGGCAAGCCAACGAACCACTATGTAACCATAGCTAGTAGGGAATCAGTTTATTTCAATATTGGGGTTCTCTTGTTGTCTTTTTGTTCTTAATTATGTAAAGATAAGCTGAATAAGATTAAGCCAAGGGAAGCATTATTATATATAATAGTAATAGCATCAGTGCCGGTCTCCCTGGCCTAAGTGTTTAACGTCTTTCTCCGTAATTCCGTATACTCTCGTGAGGAACGTGTCGTGCGCGAGAATCGGTAGCAGTTCTCACCGCGTCGGTAACTTGCGGGGTCATAGTATCTTCAGTAGAAGTAATATTAGCAATAGACGCCGATGAGAAAATTGTTATTGTCCTTGCTTACCTTAAGGATTGATAATGAAGTAGGACAATATCAACCTATTAAGAGAGGCGTTAGGCAGGGATGTGTAATGTCTTCAGATCTTTTCTCCCTATACAGTGAAAATATTTTCAGAAATGTAGAAGACCTAAATGGAATCAGCATTGGAGGACGAAACATAAATAACATTAGATATGCAGATGATACAGTATTGATTGCAGACAATGCACAGGATCTGCAACAATTAGTAGACGCTGTTGTTGTACACAGTGAGCAGCTGGGGTTGGAATTAAATTGTAGGAAGACACAGGTTATGGTCGTCACTAGGAAGAACGAAGTACCACAATGTAATATACAAGTAAATGGGAATATTCTTCAACAAGTGAATCGGTTCAATTATCTCGGAACAGTCATAACATCTGATGGCAGATGCCTTGAAGAGATTAGAACAAGAATCGCCATTGCGAAAGTAGCCTTTAGCAAGATGAAAAACATTCTGACCAATAAAATGATGTCAATTGAAACGAGAAAAAGAGTGTTGAGGGGATACATAGAGCCTGTTCTTTTGTATGGATGTGAAACTTGGACAATGTGCAGTCAAGCTGAAAAAACATCTGATGGCTGCAGAAATGTGGTTTCTGAGGAAAATGCAAAGAATACCATGGACAGATAGAAAAACCAATGACCAAGTACTACAAGAGACAAATGAAAATCGTAGATTGATTAGAGAAATTAGACGTAGACAGTCAAAATTTTTTGGACATGTTATGAGAAGAAATGGACTGGAGAACTTAGTGACAGCTGGCAAGATCGAAGGGAACAGACCAAGAGGAAGACCGAGAGGAAAATACCTGGATGGCTTGGCCACATGGCATGGACGAGACAGGAACACTGAGCTGATCCACATCTATGGTGATCGAGTGAAATGGCGAATCATGACCGCCCACGCTTTCCGGCATGGCACATGATTGATTGATTGATTACCAAGATAAGCGTCATTGCTTACCAAGACAGGAGCCCTTGATTACCAAGATAAGCGTCATTGCTTACCAAGACAGGAGCCCTTGCTTACCAAGACAGGAGCTCTTGCTTACCAAGACAGGAGCCATTGCTTACCAAGACAGTAGCTCTTGCTTACCAAGACAGGAGCCATTGCTTACCAAGACAGGAGCCATTGCTTACCAAGACAGGAGCCATTGCTTACCAAGACAGTAGCTCTTGCTTACCAAGGCAGGAGCCATTGCTTACCAAGACAGGAGCCATTGCTTACCAAGACAAGGAACCCCAGTAGTTCCCGGGAAATCGTGACATCAGGGTGATTCCAAAGTGGTTGTAAGGCTGTAAAGGGCCACTGCGTTTAGTAATTACAGACACAGACATTTAATTGCTTTCTCAAGTAGAAGGCAAGCAAGTGCCTATTGTGTAATGTATTTACTGAAATCAAGAATAATATAAATTGAATGTGTTGTCGATCATGTGTGTAGTGGACCGCTAGACAGATCGATGGATGCAATAAATGTTTCTGGCCCCGAAGGGCCCTCACTCTCGTCGGAGTGTATATTCATATCTTGTGCTACTCGTCTTATCTTGTGTGTGTCATATCCGTCTGCGCTCATCTTTGATGTATCTGGGGGACAGTTTGCGAAGACAATGACATGCGGTTTTGGTAACATCTTGCTGCAAATACACTTGTCGACTGACCATGAAGTGAACCCGAATATCCCAATTCTGAAATCGTCGATCCCGCCAGATCTAGGTCAGTGCTAAAAATAACTTCTCGGTTTGTTTGCGGTGAATTAAAAACGAAGTACCCATTGTAGGTTACATTCGGCTGGGTAATTATGCGTTTGAATCTAATTAAAGGATGTTTTTTTACAATCTGATTTGGGCTGTCAAGTCGACCCAGCCTAAAATGGGTGCCATGGAATACTTTGGAAAGTGAAGGAGGCTGGTATGATACTGATAGCATCACCTAACGATGCCGATTGGCCTATAAATTGTGGGTCTAACACCATAAGCTAAAAGCACTTTTAGGCGTGTAGAAAGGTCCTTGACCTTCTTACTTAATATTTTAGGCAGGGTCGACCTGGGAATCCATGCTAATGGAAAAAGAAAATCTCCGTGATAATACTTGTGGTAATTGAAATAGTTGAAATAGAACAGCTGTATTGTAATAGTAGTATTATCATCGTCAGCAGCAGAAGCTGAAGTAGTTATAGTAATATAAGTAGCTTTGGTAATAGTAGCAATAGTAAGAAAACTATTAATAATAGCATTAGTAATTGTAGAATTATTAATAGTAGTATTAGTAATAGTATTAGTCATAATTAGCACATTTCCGTATTGGCAGACGATAGTTTGTTACATTGTGCTTCAACAAGGCATAATAATTACAGCCCATGGCTGTAGCGTATGTGACTAATCAGGCCAATTAACGCTGTACATGTTTGTCCACAATGGATGCATGTGAACACATGGGCATTTTCACCACCATGCACCATCTTACGTCTCACGAGCTCAGTTTGTGACCTATCTGCAATCATTTTCTAATTTGTCTTTATTCCATTTTTGATAGTGCCCTCCATGCAACACGTTCAGCGGCGACGTGCTCCCAATGTGCATTATCAATGCCTGTATCAATCATGTCCCGCTTACACACATCTTTGTATCGTAGTAGAGGCCGACCCTGAGATCTCCTACCCATCTACCAGCAAAAACAAAACAAAAAACTTATCTACTGCCTATGGTACCTTGCAGTGACAGGGGGGTGGGGGGTGGGGTGGGTTTGAGCCTGAGGAATTAAGGCCGCCTGGCTAGTGCAGTCGCCGCGAACTGTGCAGCTTAGGATTTTCTTTTTGCCTCCGACAGAAAAAATCTACACCTTACCAAGGATTCGAACCCCGGTCTCCCGGAGGAGAACCCGGAGTAACCATAGTATTAGTAGTAGGAATGCTGAAAGTGGTAGTAGTTGTAGTATTAGCGGCAGCAGCAGCAGCAATAGCTGTAGTAGTGATGGTGGTGAAAAAGTGCTCTTCCCAGCTGACACATGGTAGGACATGTATTATAGTATTTATAGTCTTCGTAATGGTTATGGGTTTTGTCTAACGTTGGTGAAATACAAATACCATGTTTGCACACTGCGTGGCGACTTTCGGGACAAATGACATGTACAGACACCAGCAATGGTATACATTCTGCAATATAAATTTCAATGTTTACTATTGGTGGGGTGATGGTAGTTGTAAGTTTTCTAGTGATTGCCGCTTCCATCGACGATGAACTGTATTTTTCGGGGCGGACTTTTGCATTAGCATTGTGGCAGCGGCATTATGCATAGAATACCTGTGCGGGCTGTTGGTTTGTCGAGACTCCTGTCTGTTCCACTTTTCACATGGTGGAGTGAGGAGCATTTTGTGTGATATTCACTGGCACAGGAATGGAGGATGATGTTGGAACCGCGACTGACTGACTAACTAGTAGTAAGTAAATAAGTAAGTAAAGGAATTGAGCCTATTGTGTTAGCTCCATAGTTGTATAGACCAATCAGCACTCGGTGCATCAGTAGTCAGCATCCTGCTTACCGCCTTTACTCCCAATAATGTTTTCTGGTACCCATTTTATATTTGGTCAACCTGTTATAATATAACATCCCGTAAATCATTAATCAAAAATGTTATACACAAACAGATATCCCAACATATTCAACAATAACATGTTTAACATTGTCTTGATGTGGCCTGTCAACAGTTGCCAGAATGAACCAAAGCTGCTCCGTTGACTGGCGTTCATGTTTGAGGACCTTGTGACACGGAATACTAGAGGTGGCAAGGATAGCCTATAAACTCGGGGGCTGTGCCCTCCTCGGATCTTGGGACATGACCATGACTGTCAGCAGCCAGTGCTGGGTCAGTGGACTGGTTATTTTGCTGTCAGTGCTTCAGGTTGTGCATGCTTCTTGGTGGTGAGTAGACTGTGTGTTGTTGTAAGCTCCCGTGTCCTAGATAGTGTGTTTGTTATTTAGATGCTGTTACTTGGTTATATAAAAATTGTCTATCCTTTGCAGGACGTTGGGATCAACTTTAGCACCATGTTTATTTTCTGGACAATTTTGCATTCAGCAGTTTGCCACTGCTTTCTGAACGAGAAGTCAACCAGCAGTTGTAATTAGTGCACTATCATCCTCATACAAGGACTCGGGGTTTAATTCCCAGTAATGTTGGCATGCGTTTCTCAACACGTCCGGTTGTGATATTAGGATAGATTTATCCGATAAGGAAAGGTGGGGAGAACGTTAACTGGCCATCGCACCTCAAAATTAGATGCTCCGTATGTATGGTTATCACTCTAACCACTTTGGCTTTTAATGCGAAAAGTTTATTCTACAAGCAAATAAATAAATAAAATGTTTTGCATATTACAGGACATCGCTGTCAACATCAGCATCTTTTAGCTGATTGTTGATTTCTTGACAAGATATTGCTCAGTAGTTTGCCATTGCTTTCTGAGCGACCGGCTCCATACTCTCATAAGTCACTGGTGCGACTCAAACCGCTTCCAATTCTCGTGCGCTCACGTCAACACGAGAGCATTCGGGGTTATGGAGAAAGCTGCTAACTCCTCGACCAGGGAGCCGGCTTACAAGCAAATACTAACAGTTAATTCCCTCATTTTTACTTACGCATCCTGTGAAAATTCTATTTTGTCTTATTTTCTCAGAGGATCCTCTTTTTAACTGCAAAGGCGTCCATTAAATAAGTAAGATTATCCGTACTCTTGAGCGAAGATACGGGTGACATGTATATTATGATGCACAGGTGTGACACGACACCGCTTGAAGTTGTCAGTTTGAGTCAGTCACGACTGTCTGCAGCAGTAGTCAAGCTAGTTTCCGCTCCAATAACTCGACAGGTGGTTTCACCACTCTACGCCGCCTCGATCACTTGCACTGCTCTATCATTATTGTCACAGGAACAATGACAACAACAATTATTTGTAAACTTTATCTCCGGTGGCATCTGCAAGAAACAATATCTGGCCTGTCAACTGAATGTGTGCAGAAACAATGTGGCAACTCCTTGGCGTATATTCTTTAGCGAGTCGAGTTTACACAATGTCTATTTGACAAGCTCGCTGAAAAATTGATGTAGACGAGTCTTTACATCACTGGGATGGCCAGTAAATTGGAGTTGATTAATTCAGTGCCGAAAATATCAGAAAATGGGGAGGATGTCTCGAGGCTGAGATGGTGTAGGTATTGTTGTGTATAAATGATCATCAGTTGTACCATGTTACTGCAATCGATGACACAACGAGCCTTAAGTTGCTGAATTGATTAGTGCTGAAGGGATGGTTGATTTGCTGATTGTATTCCTATACTTTCAAGTCGCCCAGTTTAGGCGAAATGTCGGATGTAAGAACTGGTGAACACTAGCTTGATTACACCCAGGCAGGAAGGCAAACCGGTAGGTAGGCAGGTAGTGACGCCGACAGGCAGGCAAGCATCTCACTTATTTCGAGTACAACGATGATTGCTCCACTCGGGTGTGCAGAATGCAGGTACTGTCAACCCACCATTATCATAGGAAATTGCTCATACAAAGGTGAAGGAGGTGAAGGGCGCAAACATGAGTAGATCTCAACACAGAGACGATGGTGATAGATTCTCTCTTATTTAGCCAGACAAGTATCTATTTTATTTTCAGGATTGCCCACGGACAGGTGAAATAAAGTCTTGGTCAGTGTTGTAACGGATTTTAGGGGATCGGAGTCTGCATCCTATTCCCAATAAATAAAAGAGTGTACCACAGTAACAGTTACCATATTGGCTCTTCGGCGTCTACTGATGGGGGTCAGCATGTATAGATGTGCTCCACTCTAAATACGTAATTAATACATTTATCTTACAGACACATTTCATTTACGTCTTAGCAAACAACGTAAGAATTTAGAATATTCCATTCTAACGTTAAATCAGTACTGCTGTATGGATTATAAACATAGAGAACAACAAAAACAATTACAAATCAACTACACACATTCACTAATTGGTCCCTGTATAAAATAGATGAAATACAATAGTATGAAAACAAAAATCGCCAATATGAAGCTTATGGGGAGATGTGGGCATATACCAATAAACCAAACGGTGAAGAAAATACGTTGGTGCTGGATAACTCATACATTGCGAAAAAGAATAGTACAACTAGAAATACCTTTGTCTGGAATCCACAATGCAAAAGAAAAAGAAGAAAACCTAAAAACCCAGGCGAAGAGAAGAAAAGAAAATGAACAAAATTGGAAGAACATGGACAGAGCTACATGGGACAGCTACAGATATGAGATATTGGATTGAGTTGGTTAAGAAGCGCCTTTGTCCCATTAGAGGATAGAGGGCGAGATAAGAAGAAGCAATGTAAAATAAAACTCTTCATGATAAGATACAAGAAACAATATTAAAGAAACTGGCATTGATGACAACATTGCTCAGTGCGATGAAGGTCAGACAGGTCAGATGCGCCTGTCTTGTAAAGAGATTCAGCTTCTTATTGAACAGTGTGCTCCTCAAGGCGTTTACCACCCAGTATAAATGGGAAATATCTCCTATATATATATATATATATATATATATATATATATATTGAGAGCACTAATATGTATTAGAATATTGAGAACTGAAGAAATTTAGAGCAATTAAAAAAAAGAAAGATAGTCAAAAATGATGTGTTTTATCGTTTAATGCCTTCTACCTGGTGGTGTAATGGTGCATGATGAGGTAGATGCCGTCACAACCTTTTGGAATCATGCGCGTAGCGTGGATGAACAGATAAACCATCATTGCCTGGAAAGAATGGAGCGGCAAAGTGACCAGAGGATCTGGCCGACAATCAGTACTGGAGGAAAAGTCGGACGGGCACATAATCAGATTACAGCTGGTACTATTAGTATTGGGACTCTTCTCAGGCTGCCGTAGAGAAGGGTGGAGCACGTATGGAAATGTCCCTAGTGCTGCCATGTTGATTCTCGATTCATCTCATCTCATCTCATCTCATCTCATCAACATTCACAATGAGGAAATACTCAGAAACATTGAACATCTTGAGGGAGTTAAAGGCGAAAGACAAAATATCAAAATTCCGAGATATGCAGATGACAGTTATAATATAAGAGTCTGAAATTTGTCTGTGCACTGTTCGAGACAAGGTTATGTAGAAGAGAAAGAAAACGGTATAGTCATTACACGTGAGCAAAGCTAAATGTGTAGAGGATATGCAACTAACTGTTGTAGAGAGAGAGAGAGAGAGAGAGAGAGAGAGAGAGAGAGAGAGAGAGAGAGAGAGAGAGAGAGAGAGAGAGAGAGAGAGAGAGAGAGAGAGAGACGACCGCAGCTGTGTTAAGGAAACAAAATAAGTGACCACGGTTAGTAGCAGGCACTATTTTGGCCTCATACACGGTTAGTGTTAACGGTACTTGCAACTACAGACAGTAGAATCGTTGCTTCTGACATACTCAGAATAACCAGGGCGCTAACAGGCACCAACGCTGACACCAGGTATCGTTATCGCCCACGGTCTGGGCTTGCAATCAGCCAGCTCTGTTGTCGGTTAACATCCAGTGTGGTATCGGTAATGTCTGGTTATCAGACTTCGCCCAATTTGCCGACTTCATTTCATACCAAGTCAAGACATACCAAATGAAAATTGCTTGTTTGTTTTCGTTATGACATCACCACCAATGCTGGAGTATGTTGGGAGAGGTTTTGTTCGACTGAGGACATGTCGACCCTCGGCTCGGAATTATTATAGTAGTAATAATAATTATTTTTGCTGTTGCTGTTCTATTCTGAACATGTGGTTTCTGAGGAAAATGTAAAGTATGTCATTGGCGGATAGAAAAATAAATATGAAGGTTCTACACGAAACAAATGAAAACCGTACATTTATCAGAGATATTAGACATAGTTTGTCGAAATTTGTGAGCACGTTAAAATGGGGAAACAAATCTAGAAAACTTAGAGACAACTAGAAAAATTGATTGAAATAGAGCAGGGTGAAGGCAGGGCGATAAATACCTAGATGACTTGGTCGTATGGCATAATCGGGACCAGAAACACGCCTGATCACTTGAGATGGTAAACCATGACCGCACACACTACACGGCGTAACACGGGATAATGTTTCATTCTCTGCTAGATGCCTGAATGAACGCCCGTCAAAGGTTTCTGAAGCAATACAAGAAACACTAAAGATAGTCAACTATAGGAAGCACTCAAGGCAATCAAATTATTGAAAAAACCCAAGACTATAAACTTTTTGGAAATACAAGTCATATTACAATTTTGGAAACACTCACGACTCAAATATTTGAGGGGAAGAGGGGGGGGGGGGAGGGGGTCGAATACATGACCACCGAGCTGGCAGGCAAGGGCTATCGTTGCTCCTGCATACTTTTTTGTACTAATTATATATGACACACACACTAACACGTGCGCGCGCGCGTACACACACACACACTCGCACACACACACACTCGCACACACACACACACGCGCGCCCGCGCGCACACACACACACAGTGGCTAAATTTCCTAATATTATAAACGCCAGATAACAACATATAATTTATACTCATCATCATTATGTGCCAAGTCGCGATAAGCGTGGGCGGTCATATTTCGCCATCTCACTCGATCACCAGAGTCGTGGGTCAGCTCAGTGTTCTTGCCTCAACCATCCACGTGGCGAAGCCGTCGAGGAATTTACAAGTGCAGATATTTCTATAAAGAAAGAGAATAGAGAAATCAAACAATATCAACTGAAATGGCACCTATACTAGAACATTCAAATATCAAAATTTGGTTGTTTTATTCGTCCCATGGCTGTGTTACCAATGTCAGACACGGGCAGTCTTAGAAATACACAGGCGTAAGATCACTTCGTGTGAGGAGAGATGGATATGAAACACAGCTGGAAAAAATATAAAAAAACAAAAAAACAAAACAATAAGAAATGGAGAGACACATGAACAACTAAGAACAAATGTGGGGATACCGCTGATTACAGACTTTACATAACATCAAAGTATTAAATCGTTCGCATTTAGCTAGAATGGAACAAGATCAACCAGCGGCTAAAGCGTTTTACGTGAGAACTTTGGGTACAAGGCAGGAAGAAATGGCTAGATTGAATAAAAGAGAATTTGAAGAAAACAAATATTACACGCAAAAAAAAAAAAAAAAAAAAAAAAAAAAATTACATCTATCTTTTCTCTGTGACTATTCACGGCAAAAGCAGGAGCAGAAAAGAAGAAGATACCTTTAAAAAAAATATTAAATAAGGTTACGTAGTGTCCAGGTTGTGTGTGTTTTTTTTTTTTTACCAATACAGATTTAGTGTCCACCCAACTTACGAGCTATTTTCATAATGCTCGTGTAAGTAGTAATGACACATAATCTTGGGTAGTGACACTTAATTATGCCATGCTCTAATGTATGTGAAGGCTTAGAATTTAACACGATACCACAAGGGTCGTCAATAGGACAGCCTTGACCTTACGCAATGAGTTCACCTGATAATCCCGCCCATCGGCTTCACGGCTAGCGTCGTTTAAAACTGTCACCAAGCGAGACTGTAGCGATAGGATCAATGTGAATACCCACAAGTGGTAGGCAAGTTGAGGAAGGGAGGGGCTAACTCCAGATCTAGTTGACAACTTATTATTCGGAGAGAGAAGATAGCCACGGGAACAGTTTGTAATCTCTCAAATAGTGAGATCTACAAGTTGTCAAAGAATGGCTGGAGAAGCAACGGATGTTTGTTATCGTTGTAAATAATGTGAAAATATGAAAGTGGGAGGAGAGTCGAAGGAAGAAAGAAAGAAATAGTGACAGGAATAATGTGAAAACCAACAATGGTAAGAGCGTTGTTGGGAAGGGATGTGTGATATATGATATATATTCTTGGGAATTATGTGAACATGTCAAAGTGGTTGGAGAGTTGATGGAAGGTTGAGAGGAGGAGAGTAATTCTGAGAGGCGAATGATAGTGATGGGGTTAATTAATACAAATTATGAAAATGGGGAAGATGAGGGGGATAATTATTATCTTGAATATGGGAATAATGTGAAAATATGGACGTGGCTGAAATGACGACAGCGATCTGGCTCTTAAACTTCCGGTACGAGGGGTAAGACCCTACACTGGTCACGTGGACTTAAACTTCCGGTTAGTTAGTTAGTTAGTTAGTCGACAGATCATCCTCGTTGCACATCGGACCATTCAGTCCATAAGTGCTCGGATCCCCTCCTCAGCAAATCCCGCAGCGTGTAGCGGCTAACGACGCCAGTTCTGTGTTGGTTTATCAATCTTCTTTGGCTTCCTGCGTAGTGTTCTTGTTTGGCCACCCCTCTTTTAATTTGCTGCTCTCGCAGTCTGGCCATTGTTGTAGATTCACAGTCATCACTTGGTTCTTGCAAAAGTCTCACTTCTCGTAGAGCATTCAGAATGTCAGCCTGGTCCATGGCGCGTCCGCCCTCCACAGTAGCCTCACCTGCGAGCTTGTCAGCCCGCTCATTTCCTTGTACTCCCGCATGCCCTGGCACGAAGATGAAACTAATCTTTGCCAGCCGAGACCGCTTCAGAGGCAGCAACCATTCTCTTCGGATCGACCCCTCCTCTATCCTCTTGATCATGTTCATTGAGTCGCTAAGGAAACAAGCCCTAGTGAATGTCTGTGTCTCGAGCCATGTTATTGCTTTACTTACTGCCATGACTTCCATGGTCAGGCTACTTGTGGTTTCAATGAAAGCACCAGAGTCCTCCTTCACAATTCTCCCTCCGGCCCGAGCTGTAAAGGCCCATGAGCTTCTCACATGTCGGACGACCGACCCATCTGTGTAGATGACCGCGTCACTGTCTAGCGAATTCTCGAAAATCAACGCTTGTACTTCAGCCTCCACAGCAGCCGGATTTTCTTGTCTGCATTTTCTATCTAGTTGGATGCAAACTGAAAAGGATGTGCAGAAGTCTGTTGGCAAACTTCCGGTACGAGGGGTAAGACCCTACACTGGTCACGTGGACTTAAACTTCCGGTACGAGGGGTAAGACCCTACATTGGTCATGTGGACTTAAACGTTGACTTCTTGTAATATTGTAAAGAAATCAACCTGGAGTTGATTGCAACGTCCTTCAAAGGACATGCAATACAAAACTGAAAGTGGTACGAGAGTAGAGAGATAGTGATAGAAATAGTCTGAGCACTGACAAATGGTGAAAGTTAAGTGGTGAGAGAGTAGAGAGATAGTGATAGAAATAGTCTGAAAATTGACAAATGGTGAAAGTTAAGTGGTGAGAAAGTGAAGAAGGGAAGGGTGATAATCATCATCAAGTGCCCTGCCGGCTGACGTAGGCTTTCATGGCTCTCCATAGATCTCGGTCTTTGGTGTTCTGGATCAACTCTGCTGATAATACTCCTCCATGCCCCCGTCTCAATCCGTCCAGCATCATTTCTCTTGGTCTGCCTCTGCGTCTCTTCTCCTCGATCTTTACAGTCAGGTGATAATGCTGGGAATAATATAAACATCTGAAAATAATAGAGAATTGTGGAGAGGCAGAGAAGGGAATAATTGCAAACCCCACACATAATATGGGCGCTCAGCGAGAGGACGCGATAGCATCGAAAATATTTAAATCAATTTTGGTTAAAGAGTTGGAGGAGACGTCGGATAGTGGTGAAAACAGTTTGAAATCTCTAAAGCGACAAGAGGATTTAGGAAGAAAATTGACAGCGACGTTATACATTTGAAACCTCCCCGTGTGGTAAAACATTTGAGTTAAGGAATTGGTAATGATGAAAACAATTAAGTGGCGAGGGAGTTGAGGGGAAAAGGGAACGATAATACATCGCAGGTAACAACAAAAGCACAGATGCAAGAATGTCAGAAATAATAAGTCGTGGCACCTGATTATGCCAAGCTGCATGCAGACAGCTGTAAAACTGGGTCAATCCTGAAGCCTGCTGGACAAACCTGTTGCATGTCTACTTGATGCCAAGATGGTTTATGACTCGGGAGATTAGCCTGTACATCCGAGAGATCTATTTTCGTTTTCATTCTCTTGTCTTCATTCCAGTCTCTTGCCTTGCCTGTTTTACTCAGGGAACAGGGCGGTGTCGAGACTGAAGGTCTAACCTTTGTTTCCTGGGCATGTCTACTACTGCTGCTGCCGCTCCTACTACTATTACTACTGGTTCGCCTCGCCCTCGTCCTACTCCTCCTCCTCGTCCTCCTCCTCCTCCTACCACTACTAGGGCTGCTCCTACTACTACTGCTCATACTCCTCCTCCTACTATTATGGCTGTTGTTGCTGCTACTACTACTACTACTACTACTACTACTACTACTACTACTACTACTACTACTACTACTACTACTACTACTACTACTACTACTACTACTACTACTACTACTACTACTACTACTGCTACTACTACTACTATACTACTACTACTACTCCTCCTACTACTACTACTACTACTACTACTACTACTACTACTACTACTACTACTACTACTATACTACTACTATACTACTACTACTACTACTACTGAAGCTGCTACTGCTCCTCCCCCTTCTACTACTACTACTACTACTACTACTACTACTACTACTACTACTACTACTACTACTACTACTACTACTATTACTACTATTACTACTATTACTACTACTACTACTACTACCACTACTTGAACTACTGCTATTATTGCTTTCACACTTTACAATCTTCGCACATTCGTACATTATACTCGTAATCATCTTACTTTGACACTTTAAAATCTTCTTACATTCACACCTTACAATCTTCTTATGTTCACACTTTCCAAACCTCTTACATTCGTACATTTCAATCTGTTTACTGTCATGCGTTACACAATTCTTTCTGTGTGACATTGCAACCTTCACACGGTACAATCTTTGAACTTTCCCACATCAGAAACTTTACTTCCACTCTGCACAATTGTTTTCATATGTACGCCTTACATTCTTCATGCTACAGAACTTTGCTGTTACACTTCCAGCTCTGTAATTGTTACTTTCCACGCTTCAGCACTGATTCCATCCGCCTACGTATCTGTATGTTCTTGGCCGAATAAAGTTTGCGACAGCAGGTAGCGTTTATGCCACATATAAATTGTATGTGATACGGCCGACATTGGCATTATCTTGTTGACACGTCACGTTCTTTATTGTTGTTATATGGCAAACCTTCTACCACCAGAGGCTTTCCTGCTTGTAACTTTTGCAGGTGAAGCAACATTTACGTTGTGCATTTTTTCTAGACAAGAAAAGAAACCACCGTTTTTGTTTCTGGTATGCTTGTATGTTCAGGGATTGTTGTTGTCATGTAAGTCAGGTAATATGTTTATCACGCTTAACTTATGCACGTTTTAAATATTTCACTAAACAAATCTTACCTTATCCCCCCCCCCCCCCCCCCCCCCCCACCATAACAATATATATAGCTAGCGGGTCGCTCTTATCAGCATCGAATGTCGGAAAGGGGAAATAACCATCATGCTAAAATGACGAGTGAATGACCTTCAAATAGTTAAATTGGCCAATGGGAAAGTTACATTTCTTTAACATTATTATCATGTTCAGAACGTCGCTCCCATCACAACCCACGGACAAAATCTGTAGAATAGCCCCATATCAAGGTAGCAGTCCGGGTTAAAATCCGTAGGATAATACCATATAAAGGCAATAGTCCGGGTTCCAATCTGTAGGGTAGTCCCATATCAAGGGAATAGTACTGTTTAAATCCGTAGGGTTATAATTACGTTTTTCCTCCTGACCATTACTATTACTGCTCTAGGAACAATCCAGCGTCATAACATGCGTACAGATAAAGTTAAGACCTTCTTGGAATTTGCAGGCTAGAAAGACGCGCGCGCACGCACACACACACACACACACACACACACACACATATATATCATTCATCATTGGCACCTTGCCGTCTTGACAGAGGATAGTTTGTAAGGGATGGAGTTATTGCCTCTCCATAGCACAAAGCCTGGGCTAAAATATAGAGATCATGTGTTGCCTATGCAGCATGATCCCTCTCTCGGCCTGCCTAGTTCACTCCAGAGGAAAGGTAACACCCCTACACCTGGAACAAGACAAGCTGCAGAAGCTGCCGGATCAGCAAAGCAATGCTCTAATTGTCCGCCTGTCGATCAGCTTCGATCCTAGACCAGCCGCCAACCAAGGCTTAGGGCCTGGTCTGCCCTGCCATGACACTTTGTCTTTAGGTTGCATTACCTCACACCAGTGTAAATATATATATATATAATGGGGGATGTTGTATGGTAATAATACTTCGATACCGTTTCGGCAGAAAATGCTCTACGCCGATCTGACTTCGATAGACGCAAGCCATTGATAGTGGTTTACACCTTCTGGATGCCATTACATCGGAGTTCAGAATGTAAACACAGTTTCCCAAAGAAAAAAAAACACAACCCAAACAGTGTTCTAACAATTTCTTCATCTGAGAAAAGTTAGTTGCAGGACCTTTACAAGACGTTGCAGTCAAAGTCAGCATTCATCGGCTGTTTGCGGTTTACGGGGCAATTTTAGTTCAGTAGTTTGCCATTGCTTTCTGAACGGCATTGAAACAATGCAAACCTGTCTGCTTCCAAGTCACCCACGGCTGATTTCGAACTCTCGACTGGGTATGTTGGAGAATTAAAAAAACTTCGCGTCTCACTATCCCCTAAGCCAAAGACGTCGGATGCTTTATCTTACATCTGACACACTCATAGAGGCTGTACACAAATACTCACATACAATACACACGGTGTTTGTAAAGTCTCATTAAACTTTGTATGTAGAACACTGTTTGTTGGAGAGCATGTTTTCCATTTTCAGGACGGAGAACATACTCTCCAACAAACAGCTGTTCTAAATACAAACCCTAGTGAGACTTTGAGACTCTACAAACACCCTCTCTCTCTCTCTCTCTCTCTCTCTCTCTCTCTCTCTCTCTCTCTCTCTCTCTCTCTCTCTCTTTCTCTCTCTCTCAATATATATATATATATATATATATATATATATATATATATATATATATATATATATATATATGCCACATGTACACACACATACATATTTACGTATACACACACCCATATACACATTCTACAGCAATCCACAATTGAAATGCACTTAGCAGAGGGCAAACTCCACACGTCACAGACAGAAAATGCTACCACACGTGGCAGACACAATCATGCATTTCACACAACTTCCTATCAAGGAAATATGATCTTTTCACCCGTAAACAGTGTCTGATTAACTCTCGCAGTTTCCCTCTTTTATTTCTGTTATATCTGCTACCCTTCACTAGCAATTGTTCACTCTACCTGTCTTCTGTCACTGTACTTAGTTCTTTATAGCATTTCCTGCTTCTGCTCACTCCTACCCCCGTGTGGTTTGTGTTAGATTCTGTAAGTATATTTACTATAGAACCGTTACAGCGATGTCGCTAGTGCACTTGTTGTGTGTTCTTGCTGCAGGACTGTGATAGCCATGTAGCTAGTGCACTTGTTGTGTGTTCTTGCTGCAGGACTGTGATAGCTATGTAGCTAGTGCACTTGTTGTGTTCTTGCTGCAGGACTGTGATAGCTATGTAGCTAGTGCACTTGTTGTGTGTTCTTGCTGCAGGACTGTGATAGCCATGTAGCTAGTGCACTTGTTGTGTGTTCTTGCTGCAGGACTGTGATAGCCATGTAGCTAGTGCACTTGTTGTGTGTTCTTGCTGCAGGACTGTGATAGCCATGTAGCTAGTGCACTTGTTGTGTTCTTGCTGCAGGACTGTGATAGCTATGTAGCTAGTGCACTTGTTGTGTGTTCTTGCTGCAGGACTGTGATAGCTATGTAGCTAGTGCACTTGTTGTGTGTTCTTGCTGCAGGACTGTGATAGCCATGTAGCTAGTGCACTTGTTGTGTGTTCTTGCTGCAGGACTGTGATAGCCATGTAGCTAGTGCACTTGTTGTGTGTTCTTGCTGCAGGACTGTGATAGCCATGTAGCTAGTGCACTTGTTGTGTGTTCTTGCTGCAGGACTGTGATAGCCATGTAGCTAGTGCATAGGTCCTTTTCTCATAATGTATCAAAAGATTGTCTCTATATATGTGTATTCTCCTGTTCTATGTGTCAAAATATTGAGCCTACACTGTATATTTATTCCTTTTCGCCCCACCTTTCTGTTCTCATCACGGTCAGATTCGACTACATGAACGTGTGATACCACTGTTGGATCCAAACCAGAACTTTCCAGTATGTCCAGTGGCTTCACTTTTAGACTGAAATTCCTCTCGCGACACACTGCGCGTTTCTTTGATAAAATCCACCCTTAGAAAATCAACTTCTAGCAAGCCTTAAATCATCAGATAATATCATAACAGCTAATCTTCCCGTCACACCTGTTACACTCTTGCGTGGCATCATGTTGCGGGCCGCGCCTTTTGAGATTCACTGATCAAACCTAACTTAGTAACCCACAATCCTGTATAAAAACCAAACTATCCTCCTAGACACCGACAACTCTACCCCTCCTGTACTCCAGGAGCGGGATGCCAGATCTATCGATACTCTTGGTTTTACCTGAGATGAGGTGAAGGTGGATATAGGGGCGTTCTTACCCCTACAGGACAGGAGAATGTTTTCGGTTACCATATCTCCGCCATGTTTGTTTGTGGTTTCCTGTCTATAGATAGGACCAGGTAGCATTTAGCTACTTACACATGGCTGAGGCGCTGCTGTTGTGATTCTCCTCTCCTATATCTTCACTTGTTCGTTGAAATAGAGGTGAAGAAATTACAATGTTGATGAAGTCAAAGAAACGTAATGTGCGTCCCATTATGGTACTTAAACATCTTGGGTCGTGGCCGCCAGTTTAACTATCGCAGGTGAAATAGCAACATAACCTGAACACGGCATGGTCACATTTTGGGTCAGTGGTCTTTATACCTCAGTTCTTCAAATCTTGCCGTAATGTTTTTCTTTCGCACGCTCGCTCGCTTTGAGTTCAAGCGTAGTCCATACAAATGCTACTATTTCAAATACATTAGACTGATGTTTGCTTGTGGATTAGTTTTCCCTATTATCAGTGTCCCACGCCGTCAGGCGACTTCAGAGGTACTTGTGATTTACGTCCCCATGTCAAGGACGAGAAGTCATTTCAGTCCAACTGACAAGTGTAGGGGTTGAATCCGCTACCTCGGCATCAGCACACCGGATGTTTAAGACCGAGAGCTGTTATCTTTTCGGCCATGCTGACCTCGCCATGCCGTAATAACAGGTGTCTTATTAGGTTTTCTGATGACGTAGCATATGACGCAATCGTACATTATCGATGATAGAACACGGCGGGTCATGTTTTCAACGTGACATTGTTGCCTTACTTACACAGATCACTCTCGAAGTCTCTCAAAGAATACCATGGACGTACAGAAAGCGAATCAGACATTCTTACAAAAGCAAATGAGAACTGTATAATGATTAAATCAAATAGACGCAGGCAGTCTATATATTTACAAAGATTACACCCAACATATAACAGAGAAAAACTGCAAGACATTACAGTCAACGAGAAATTTACAGATGAAATAAAATGTAAACTTGAAACTCTGCAAAACCCTTTGGAGGAAAGCGTTGACCAAACTTGGTTGAACATCAAGAATACAATTCAGTCTACCGCAGAAGAATGTCTCGGTGTGTTAACCACGCATAGAAAGAACAGATGGTTCAATCAAAAATGTGAAGAAGCAGTCATTAGGAAGAAGAATGCCAGACATGTATGGTTAAATGACATCAATAACATCCAAAAGGAAGAGCATTATAGAAATGAATGTAAAGAGGCTACAAAAATAGTCAGACAGCAGAAGCGAGAATATATGAGTAATATAATCAAAGATATGGAAACTAATCACCAGAAAAATGAATCCAGAAAATTTTTTAAAGAACTGAAGTCAATGAAACGAGGGCACCAACAAAACACATATGGTTTAAAAGACAAAAATGGGAATATGATAAATACCAATGAGGAAATGTGCAACACATGGAAAGAATATTTTATTGAATTACTAAATTGTGAAGCTCCAAGTCACATTTTCCCACAGGAAGAGGTTCTAACATGCGAACCACAAATTGAAGAACCTACATTTGAAGAAATCCTATATGTAATCACACGACTTAAAAACAATAAGGCAACTGGGACTGATGGAATTGCTGCTGAATTTATAAAGGCAGGTGGCCATGCATTACATCTAAAGCTATACGAACTAATAATAAAAATCTGGAGGACAGAAGAATTACCCCATGACTGGAAAGAGTCATTATTGATACCTATCTTTAAGAAAGGAGACAAGTTCCAATGTGGAAATTATAGAGGAATATCACTACTGTCCACAAGCTATAAGATACTATCCACAGTATTACTAAATAGACTAAAACCATATTCAGAAGACATATTAGGTGACTACCAGGCGGGGTTTAGACAAAACAGATCAACAATAGATCAGATATTTATCTTACGACAAATAGCCGAGAAACATTGGGAATATAAAAGAGATCTCCATAACATTTTTGTTGATTTTAAAAAGGCTTATGATAGTGTCCATAGGAATAGTCTATGGAATGCTATGCAGGAATTTGGAATACCAAGGAAGTTAATCAACATGACCAGACTATGCATGGAAGATACTTATAATATAGTAACATATAAAGGCAGGAAATCAGACCCCTTCCAAATAACATCTGGCTTGAAACAGGGTGATGCACTATCGCCGCTACTCTTCAATCTGGCTCTAGAGAAAGTTGTAAGGAAGGTAAAGGAGGAATGTGATATTGGAGGAACATCCAAGCTGCTTGGTTATGCAGATGATATAGATATTATAGGGCAAAGTGAACAAAAGACATTGGAAATATTGACTCACTTAAAGGGAAAAGCCCAACAGATGGGGCTGGTTATCAACCAAGATAAGACAGAATATATGGTAATTTCAAGAGACGGAATGGCTAGAAACTCTGGCCACATACAAATAGATAATATGACCATTAAAAGAACGGAAACATACAAATACCTGGGTACAATCTTCAACTGCTCCAACATCATAAGGGAAGAAATACAAACTAGAATCAACTCTGGAAATAAGATATACTATGCACTACAACATCTACTAAAATCAAAGGCGCTATCTCGTAACACCAAAATCACAATATACAAAACACTGATCAGACCAGTTGTGCTGTATGGCTCTGAAACATGGAGTACAACGAAAGGAGACGAAGCCTTGTTACAAACCTTTGAGAACAAAATTTTAAGACGCATCTTTGGACCCATTAGGGATACACAAAGTGGAGAGTGGACAAGAAGAAGTAACAAAGACATTTATGATCTGTTTAAGTCCCCGCTAATCACTGGTATCATGAAGGCTAATAGACTACAATGGCTGGGGCATATAGAAAGAATGGAAGATAATAGGGAAACAAAACTCGCTTACACTCAGGAAATAAATGACCGTAGACCCCGAGGTAGACCAAGAAGGCGGTGGAGAGATAATACATGTACAGACCTACAAGCACTTGGAATCAACGACTGGCAAGAGAAGGTCCACCAGAGAGACGAATGGAGACGGATTGTATTTGCAGCAAAGAACCTCAATGGCTCGGAACGCTGAAGAAGAAGAAGAAGTCTATATATTTTGGGCAAGTTATGAGGAGAAATAAACTTGAAAACTTAGTGACAACTGCAAAAATTATTGGGAAAAGAACAAGGGGAAGGCAGAGAGGATAACGCCTGGGTGGCTTGGCCACTTGGCATAATGGGGGAAAGAACACAGAACCGACCCAAGACTCTGGTGATGGTGTGAAATGGCGAGCCATGATCGCTCACGCTCATCGACATAGCACATGATGATGACTCTCGCAGTATGCTTATCTTTCAATGTAGCTAACATATTTGATTTGTCTCTATTTTATTACGTCCATCCGGTCTCCTTTCTTTCTCAGACCCAGGGTTGGAGTGGCTTGCCTTTCAATGCGGCTAACAATTAATGTGTCAATGTTTAAGTTCTCTGTTCTTTCTCAGCTCTAGGTCGGAGTGACTTGTAGGTACCGGGTCTTCCCCGCGAGTCCAGCTGTAGATGATGTACACACAAAGAAACCCGGGGATAATATTCTCCTGGTATCCGTATTTAGTCGATCGGATGCTTTTCCTCGGGAAACTACCGGAAAATGGTAGCTTCCGCGAGTCCAAAATCCTTTGACAATTGGAAGTCGCAAAGATAAGATCGACTAGGCTGGTGATCTGACTTTATTTGAAAATTAGAGAATAAAGCCATACAAGAATACTTACAGCTTGTGTAGGGATCCTAGCGCGTATTGTGTAGGGATCCTAGCGCGCATTGTGTAGGGATCCTAGCGCGTATTGTGTAGGGATCCTAGCGCGTATTGTGTAGGGATCCTAGCGCGTATTGTGTAGGGATCCTAGCGCGTATTGTGTAGGGATCCTAGCGCGTATTGTGTAGGGATCCTAGCGCGTATTGTGTAGGGATCCTAGCGCGTATTGTGTAGGGATCCTAGCGCGTATTGTGTAGGGATCCTAGCGCGTATTGTGTAGGGATCCTAGCGCGTATTGTGTAGGGATCCTAGCGCGCATTGTGTAGTTCATGAGATGAACATCTAATGTGAACTGGAAAGTAAGGCTGGAAATGCTGACAGATACTTCCACTTGCTGTTAACATAATCCTTGAACTCAAGCAGTTCATTTAATCCCATCTATTTTGTACTGTTTGAAGTGATGCAAAGAGACTAATATATTTATGCAGCAACACCTAAAGTATATCTACCTCCTAGGCTACGAAATAAAAATATTCAGAAAGAAACTCCAAATGCTGCATTTTTATACGACAACCAATTAAGTTATTTGTCTATTATCGCCAGTGGAAGTTTGACAAGCAAAAAACATCGGAATCACCTCACATGCCCAGTGTGCGTTAGTGTCATGTTAATGTGTAATCAACACACATATACATAAACATTAGTAGTTTATCGCTCCGCAACATGTGGGTTCCTTTGCCAAAGACATTCACAAATAAGAATATTTGTCTCCCTAGCATCAAAGACAGTGACCCGGGATCAAGTCACAATGGTGACATCATTAGTTTTTCCTACCATTGTGGCTCTGGGGTGACCCTGCCTCATAAAGAGATGTGTATTTTAATCTGTTGACAATTAAACACCTCAAACTTAACATTACTAACTTCGGCCTAATCCCAATCTGTATGTGTTAAGCTGCATCACGACCTGGTGGTATCCTGATATGCCTTTCCGCAGATGAGAAGTTTTAGTACCTGCCTCGTACACTGTGTTGGTTTCTGAACTTGGAGAAGAGAACAAGAATTCTGCAATACAGTTCACATGACGACTGTACTTCGGTACCAGGTAGGGAGGAAAGTCTCTACACAAACCTCGCTTCTGCAAACCCAGGCCCTTTTCAAAGCTCGAAGGATTTGAAGTCAGTACACTGGATAAGAGTTAACACTTTCAGTTTTCCAGACGGTTCGCAACTCCCCAATTGACCAGCCATCGCTCCACGACATTTTGATTCTTCTTGTCATACGCATGCACAGGCAAAACCACAGTTCTTCACAGCGCCCAGCATTTCGTTTAACAGTGGCAAGATAGGAAATTAAATCACTTCCACATAGTCTGCCTTAGGAAGCTATTGAAGATTAAATGGCAAGACAAGATTCCAGACACTGAAGTTCTAGAAAGAGAGTCCATGCCCAGTATTCACACTCTACTAATGAAGAATCAGATTTGATGGGATGGTCACTTAACTCGCATGCCAGATCACAGGCTCCCTAAACAATTTTTACTACGAGCTGCGTTGTGGTAAACGCTCCCAAGGCAGCCAGAGGAAAGGCTTTAAAGACACTCTGAAAATCTAACAGAAAGTTTTTGGAATCATGACACCTGGGTGACTGCTGCCAAAGATCGAAATTCGTGGCGTACATCATTACGCAAGGGTGCAGTCACTTGCGAAGCAACCAGGACTGCAAGAGCTGTGAAGAAAAGGTTGGACAGAAAACCCTCTGCAGGAGATCCTCCCCCTTGAACGTCAAGCATTGTTTGCCCACATTGTCAAAGACCATTTCGAGCCAAAATAAGCCTTATCAGCCATCTTATAACTCACGGCTCCATACACTGGATGAAATGGATGGTCATCATCATTCTTGATGGATAAACAACAACATTACAAACAGCATTAATTCACATCATAATATTATATTTTAATATATGTACAGTCCTTGGTTTTTCTTCATAAAACAAATGAACAGACCGGCAAAAACACAAATGCTTTTCAGTGAGTTCACGAAAGAAACGATCTTTAAGTGAACTTTTATCTCACACAATAATATTATATTTTAATATCCCCAAGCTCTAGTATTTCTGTCCAGCCGCGGTGGCATGATGGTTTGTTTACTTGCTTGTGAAGACAGTGGCCCGGGCTCAAGTCACGGCGGTGACAGCAATAGTTTGTCCTACCATTGTGGCTCTGGGGTGACCCTACCTAATTAAGTGAGTACGGGAGAAGTTGGTGCAATTTTTCAGAATAGTTTTTTTGGAAAGAGGGGGGGGGGGGGGGGGGCGCTGCTATGAAATGAACTGGTCATATAACCTCATTATTTCAAGCCCCAGTATGCGCAAAGTATACCCCATACTTCACACCCTTATTTTAATGTCATGTATGTGTTATTGTCTTCTAAAGGGTTACATAATACCTATAATATTACACATGTTCTCTGAATCCATGCCCAGGAATTGTGCGATGGAATTCTGGCCTAATTCCAATCCACATACTTTCGTCTGTAAAGACGGTAAGGTGTCACTCATGTCCATAGAGTTACATCAACCGTTAATGTCACGTCTGCGATAGTATATGTTTTGGTACTTTCTGACCTATAATATCACATCTGCATTAATGTCTGGTTTTGGGCTACCTCATATCTTTAGCATCATAGCTGTGTTAGCATCTACTATTGGGTTACCCTTTACCTCCAGTTTCATCCCTGTGTGTAAGTATTTGCTGTAAGATTACCCTTCTTGACTTAAGGGAGATGTTGGAGATTTTTGATAGGAACTGAATCGCGAATCCTTGAAACAAAAGACGATTGTCTATCCTTTTACCACAAATAATCTAAAAGTAATAAATATACACCAGACAATGTTCAGAATTTTCTCGGAATTGTCTTGTAAATAAAGACATCGAGAACAGAAACTCTACTAGCGCCTTTGAGCAGTGCTGGATCATGGCTCGGCTTCATCCCTAAATACTCCCCCGACAGATGCGAAATTCCAGTGCCAGTCTTGCATACCCCGCTGCATTCTGAGCTTGGAGAGGAGGAGGAGGGCTGTCTAACTGTCCTCGTTTCGATGGTGCTTTAGTTCGGGTGGGGAAACAAGTCTCAACAACGGCCTCTCTCCGGTACATGCATGCACTTTTCAGGACTGAAGACTCATGAGCGTCAGTGCTTCGGACTTCAGAGTTAAAACTTAGTCTTCCAGAGGATGCAACCAACCATGAAGTAATTGTATCTTCTGTATAAATCTCTCTCTCTATTCTCTCTCTCTCTCTCTCTCTCTCTCTCTCTCTCTCTCTCTCTCTCTCTCTCTCTCTCTCTCTCTATTCTCTCTATTCTCTCTCTATTCTCTCTATTCTCTCTCTCCCCAAAACACGAGCATTAAATCACCATTCCTTCTCCAGGTGATTTCCTGAACAATGAAGCTTTTCGACAAATTTGTGTGTGTGGTGTGTGTTTTTTTTTCCCCCTTTTTTTTTCTACTCCTAAAGATTCTTATCTGCCGACAGTGAAATGTATCTCAGATGGGCATCGGAACTGAATATTCCTGTTGCCAGCACCGATTCAGACCATGTGTGCTGTATGATCCTTGTGTGTCTTCTTTCATTACCTGCGTGTCTTCCATAAAACAGGCTTGTTTACTGTTCGCCACTTTATGGCTGTCCCAGTGGAGTTATCTCCGACTGATGGCGGGAAGCGACAACTTTGGTTCACATAAGCTTTCAAATGCCGACCTGGGCTTTTATCAACAGGGAACATCGAGGTCATTGGAATAACAAGGGAAATAAACTGATCTGCACTCATAAAAGACAAAAGAAGGAAACATAATAGTAGAAACCCTTGGACACACTAGACAGCATCACACCTGTTTCTGAGCTTGGCAATGGGAAGAAGAGTTCTGCAGCTGCCTCCGTGGAGATTTGCCTGGCTACAGTGCCAAAAAAAAAGTCTAAACCAACCTCAGTCTGATAAATGCCCTTTAAGGCCTGCAGGCTCTGGGGCGAAGGGGTTACAGACACAATTCGTAGACCTACATATAGGTGATTTGGCAGCAGAGCGAATTGCGCTGGTTTTCATATAATGGTATGTGTGTCTGTCGTTCAGAAACAACGACAGAGTACTGAACATAAACTTGCCTATAAATCACAACAAGCAAATAATGTTCGGGTTGACTGCGACGTTCTGTAAAGGACAAGCAACTTTTTTTTTATAAAGACCCAGACGACTTGAACACAACGTAAGAGTTAGAACTCTTACCAGAAGATTCGCTAGCTAGTCAATCAACTTAACCAACCATCTTCTCACAAGGTGACTGGAAATGACGGTTTTTTCATGCCTTTGTGATATGCCTTCTCTAGTACCTGCATGCCTGCTCCCTGGCGAAGGAGTTAAGGACGTTGTTCGTAATCCCGTATATCCACGTATGGAACACAGCTGCGCGATATTCGGCAGTGGATCACGTCACGCTGGTTACTCATGGAGGAATGTGAGCTGGTCGTTCCGAAATCAATGGCAAACTACTGAGCGTAAAACATGCCAAGACATCAACAGCAGCTGAAAAATGCTGGTATTGACTGCAATGTCCCGTAAAGGATACGGGGGTAAAAACAGTGGCGTCACTGGGGTTGGTGTCACCCAGTGCCGTAAACTCTTGGTGTCACCCCTCTAGACTTTCACCATGGTCTTCTTCCGAGTGTTCCTGTACCATATAGTAATGTTTGTACCATATAGTAATGTTTGTAAAATAAGTCAAAAAGTTAATAAGGACATAAGAAAGAAAACAAATTGAACAATATAACTTCAATACTTCAGGTAAAACATAAATAAAGAACTTCGACAAACTCGGACGAAGTTGAATTTTTGTAATTTTGCTATGTCTGCTTTGTCAAATTTGCAATTTTTTTATTTTGGTGTTACCCCTTGATGGTGTCACCCGGTGCAGCCCGCACCCCCGCACCACCCTAGTGACGCCCCTGGGTAAAAACAATACCTGCATATTGATATTACCTCCGTGGGCGGGTTCTTGGCCTTGTACTCGTGATGTACATGTTTGTGGCCTTCGTCCTAATCTTGGTAACAAGGATCCCCTCTCCCCCCCCCCCCCCCCCAATCCACAGACATATAGAAATATGTATAGCACGTAATATGGCGGTGATCATGAAATATGTAAAGCACGTGACATGGCAGGGATAATGAAATATGTATAGCACGTGACATGGCAGGGATTATGAAATATATATAGCACGTGACATGGCAGGGATCATGAAATATGTGTAGCACGTGACATGGCAGGGATCATGAAATATATATAGCACGTGACATGGCAGGGATCATCAAATATGTAAAGCACGTGACATTGCAGGGATCATATGTTTGACAACCGCAGATGGAGTTCAGCACAGCCAAGTGGATACAAGCGCTCTCTCTTGAACTGTGCTTATGGCGAGGTAGCAGGTTCAACCCCTACACCGGCAATTTGGACTAAAATGGTGACTTCACCTTCTTGACTTTGGGACGTAAATTACAAGTACCTCAGAGGTCGGAGTTGGTTAACCTGATGGTAAGAGACACTGGTAATAGGAAATGCAAGCCCGCACGCAAAAATCAGTCCAGCGTGGACTACGCTTGGGTTCAATGCGGGCGAACCAAAAAAAAAAAAAACAACCGCAGATAAAATAAAACCCTGTGTAAGCAACCAGATGTGGCTTACCGCATTCTTCGAACAAGTTTCGTACCGTTTCAAGTGGCGTATGGCATGCCAAGAGTTCGCATCAATAAACAAATGAAGTGAACGCATGTGGAGGCAGTGTAAGTTTGAATGCGCTAATGAATAAATCAACTAGAACTAACATCGTCTGCTCACATCTGCTTATCGGCAACACGCGCCTGTCAGGAAGATAACCAAAGTAAATGTCACGTGAGAGGCAGGAGTTACATTTTCCCTGAAGATGATACCTGTGTCTGAAACGTTGATTACTTCTTTATACGTAAATGACGTGCGAAAAGTTGGGCAAGCAGCAATGGCTGAAGGAGACGCTTGCAACCTGTTATGTTTGCTGTTGTGTGTGTGTGTGTTTTTCTTTCTTTGATTGTTATAGACTGATCTGGAAAGTTTGTTGCCCAACTGTTACTGTAGAAAAGGCATCAGGTGCACTCGATATTTAGACTTATGCCAGATTAGACAATATTTAACTTCAGACGTATGTCAGGGTAGACAATATTCAATTTCAGACTTATGACAAGGCAGACATTATTCCACCTGAGACTTATGTCAGGGTGATTAATATTCCATTTGAGGCTTTTATCAGAGCAGACGATATTCCACTAGATTTTCTATTAGCTTGTGCATCTGTTAGTACCGTGGAACGCTGGATAGAATGCATTGTTTATTTTAAAATGTGCCCAATTTGCATAATCTAGGTCTTATTTTATTATGGATTCTTGTCGTCAGTTCCTAATATTTTCGTCGTGCAACGCATGGAGTTAATTCACCTATGTCCTCCACAACCATTCAATCCCGATTTATTTCCAGTGACAGATGATTTTGATGACTTCGGGGATGTGTCCACTGTTATATATGTCGTTTAACAGATGTGTAGTGATAGCAACGCTAGATTTTCCCTGGGGCGTCTAATTATTATGTAACGCTGTTGTCTGGTTCTGGGTGTTTATACCTCACGTTTGTTTTTCTTTTAATGTATTTCTTTGATTGCTTTTGCTGCCAAAACAGATGGATGTCTCCATTGTCTCTTAATGTTACTTAAAGTTCATCTTTTTGTTTGTAACGTTCACTAATACCTTGTCTATCGTTCAGATTTGTCATTCGCTCTCATTAATTTATTTCTTGAATTTGATGATTGAAGCTGATATGTGTCAAAGGAAAAAACAACAACTATATTTTCCCACGTCATCATCATCATCAAGTGCTCTGACAGTTGCGTAGCGTTCATGTCTCTCCTCAGATCTTGGTCTTGGGTGATCTGAATTAACTCTGCTGGTGATATTCCAATAAACAGATGTCATTTGCAACAAGAAAAAGAGTGTTGAAGTGCTACATAGAAACTATATGGGTGTGCAGCGTGTACATTGAGTAGAGAATCTGAAAAAAACAAACAAACATATGATAGCTGTGGAAATGTGATTTCTGAGGAAAATGCAAAGAATACCACGGATACACAGAAAAACCAATGACCAAGTCCTAAAATAATAAAAAAAAAAATGAAATTCGTAAACTGATTAGAGAAATTAGACGTAAATAGTCACAATTTTTGGACACGTCATGAGAAGAAATAAATTGGAGAACTTGGTGGCAACAAGCAAGATTGAGGGGAAAAGAACAAAGGGAAGGCAAAGAAGTAATTACATGGATGGTTTGGCCACGTGGTATGGTCGATACAAGAACACAGAGCTGATTCAAGCCACTGGAGATCGTGTGAGATGGCGAAAAATCACCGCCCACGCTTATTGGCATGGCACATGATGATGACGATGATATTTCTCCATGCCACTGTCTCAATCCATTCATCAACATAACTTCTATTGGTCTGGCTCTGCCTCTCTTTACCTTGATCTCTCCAGTTGTCACGATGTTCTCCAATACCTCTCTTCTCATCACACGACCAAAGAAAGCTGTTTGTCTCTTTCTTATTGTTGTATATAGTGTTCTAATTTCATTAGCCTCTTTCAGGCAGTCGTCGTTAGTTAACTCTGGCAGTCCAAGGAATTCGAAACATTAGTTTCAGGAAGCACATCTCTGTCACCTCCAAGTTCTTCCTAATTTGTTTATTTACATTCCGAAATTGACTGTCATACAGCAAAACAGGTTAAATATATCACTTCAGCACTCTCTCTTACATTGAATGATAGTGACTTATTACGTAAGATACTTTTAATTTTCTTAAATGCAGCTTTTGCTTGCGCTATTTTTTTCTTAACCTCTGTTGTGCACTTGCCATCTCATGACACCCCTTGGTATTAAAAATTATCCACTTGGTTAAAATTTTCATTTCTATTCCCATTTCACATTTTGATGTCATCTTTTTCTTTGGAAAAAAACAACAACCCACTGTTACTGTTTTCTTTGTATTAAAGGTGAGTCATTTCTTTACACTCCCTGTTACTACAGTGCGCTATATACAATAATAAGAAAGAAACAAACAGCTTTCTTTGGTCATGTGATGAGAATAGAAGCATTATTAGAGAATGTCGGGACAACTGGAAAGAGATGCAGAGGCCGACCAAGAGAAATGATGCTGGATGGATTGAGACGGTGGCATGGAGGAATATCATCAGCAGAGTTGATCCAAAACACCAAAGACCGAGATCTATTTAGAGACATGAACGCCTAAGCCAAGTGGCAGGGCATTGGATGATGATGACTGTTTGTTTCAGTCACAAGCTCATTTTATTTATTGAACTGTTCTATGATTTCCTTCACAGAAACGCGTTTTGATCTTCTGATGGTATGAATTGCATAAGCGTTAATTTTTTTTCTCAAATGTCTTAATCAAGATCAGTATTCCTACCGTGTTTCTCTGAAAATAAGACATGATCTTATATTAATTTTAGCTTAAGAATGCACTAAGGCTTATTTTCGGTGGATGTCTTATATATATATATATATATATATATATATATATATATATATATATATATATATATATATATATATATATATTAGGGCTGCGGAAGTTAACGATTAATTAATCGATTAATCGATAATTTTTTTTAAACGATTAATTTTGTTTAAAGATTAATCGAAAACTGTTCTCCCATCACTTATACAAATGAACCGGATGTCGAAAAATTGTCGGACATTTTAAACATAGTGTCGCAAACACAACCGAGTTGCAAAATTGTACTGAGTCACCATTGTGTAAGATGCAGCAAGATGTACCAACAAGATGAAACAGTATGTTCATTATGCTACAGAGTCTTCTACAGGTCAGAGAAGCTTTAACTGTCTACATGTCAGACGAAAAGAAGCTATAAAAAGGTCCAAAACTGTCAGATTCGAATTGGGAGATGCTTTCGAAATATGTCAAAGTTTTGGACTTATTCTGCCAGACCACAGTCCTGCTTGGCGGTCAAGATTATGTTTCATGTAGCTGTGTATTGTCATTGCTATCATCGTTGACAAAGCATATGACTGTACACGATGATAATCCGGGCTACATAGCTAACAGTAAGGCAGTATCTTTTAATGACTTTAGTGAACGTGTAGCTAATATGACACATATTGAAATACTACAGATTGCAACAGCACTTGATACACGCTACAAATACCTGAAGTGTTTGTCAAAAGGTGCAAAAGAACGAACTTGGTCACGTATGAACAATAAATAGCAGCTGTATCTGTAATTGGCATTCCTTGCCAAGACCATTCTGTGCATACCGGCTACCTCAGTTCCATGTGAACTATTGTTAAGCTCTGCTAGTTATGTTGTTAATAAGACGCGCTCGTCACTTGAACCAAATATTGTCAACATACTCGTTTGTTTGCATAGTTGGTTATTAGATGACATATGAACAAGACAATCTAGTGTTATGTCGATTTTTGACAAATACGACTATAATATGAGTTATGTGACTATACATCTTCTTCTTCTTCTTCTTCTTCTTCTTCTTCTTCTTCTTCTTCTTCTTCTTCTTCTTCTTCAGCGTTCCGAGCCATTGAGGTTCTTTGCTGCAGATACAATCCGTCTCCATTCGTCTCTCTCTCTCTCTCTCTCTCTCTCTCTCTCTCTCTCTCTCTCTCTCTCTCTCTCTCTCTATATATATATATATATATATATATATATATATATATATATATATATATATATATATATATATATAGATTGATTGGTTTAGGAACCGACATCACAGCATTCGGGACATTCTCTATATATATAGTGGCAGATACAAAAATCAACATTTATTCACGTACAAAATTCAATATTTATTCAAATACAGTCATGACATCTTCTTCTGGAACATTGTCATAACTCTCCAAATCCTAATTCTGGCAATAATTTCTTGCAACTCCATTTCCCGTAGAACCATTGGTCCCAGTCTCTCATGTCCAGCAATAGTTTTCCTTAAATGAGCATTTCTTGTCCATGTAGCCTTCTCGAAGTACATTTGTAACTTTATTTCACACGAGTGATATATTGCATTATGAACCACATCCGTTCATTATCAAGTGCGCACCAGTGGCGCCTGTACTCTGACTGGCGATTTGGCAACGAGGCTCTCATTTCAGCTGACGATCTTAACTAGGGCTTATTTTTGGGGTAGGTCTTATATTAAAAGCATCATGAAAAATCATACTAGGGCTCATTATAGGGGTAGATCTTATTTTCGGGGAAACTCGGTAGTACATTATGTTGACCTGGATGGTGACGGCAATGGAGAGGCTACCTGTCAGAAAGTTGGTGATGATACAGTAGTGTTGAATACACATAGCATGTGACGGAGCTCATTTTCTGTTTCTGTGATGTTTTATCAGGATAGAGGGAGCCGTGGTTGCGTTGTGGCTAGACACTCGCCTGGTGGTCGTGGGTTCGATCCGCATTGGGGCGGATTCGGATTTGTAAAAATTGTAGATGGGCTCCCCAGATCATCCTGCATAAAATGGGTACCAATAAATGTCTCGGGTAGTAAAGATAGAAGCGGCTGGCCGAGTAGCTAGAACGCCGGATTCTCCTTCGGGAGACCCGGGCTCGAATCCTCGGTAAGGTGTGGGATTTTTTTTCTGTCAGAGGCAAAAAGAAACCACTAACCTGCACAGTTCGCGGCGACTGCACTAGCCAGGCGGCCTTAATTCCTCAGGTTCAAAGACACCCCCCCCCCCCCCACTTTTGCTATACACCGCAAGGTACTATATTGGCAGTAAATGACAGTTTTTTAATGACAGTAAAGATAGCCAGCGTGATACTGACCACATCACCCACCGAGTGTTAATCGGTTTATTATAATATGGATCTAGCACCGTGTACCTTATGGCTTGTACAGGGTGCATTTTTAATGGCTGCAGTTTTAGAAAATATTGCCGGTCCATGTCTTGTATTCACCCTCTGTAAAGCTCACGCAACTTAATAGGTAAATACAAAACTTGGACCGGCAATATTTTCAAACACTGCACAGTCATTAAAATTACACCTGTATAAGCGTCCTTGACTTACTGAATGTTTTATAGGGAGAGAAGTACATGTCTCATATTGTTGAATGTACACTTATTTTTCATGATCTCCACGTCACAGACGTGGATAGGTGCTGTGTTAAACCTATGTAAATCTTTATTTATATATCATTGTTGAATGTCTTTCTCTTCTGTTTAGTGAAAACCGTTGTTTGTTTTGTGATATTAATTTTTTTAGACCGTACGGTCTGTTGGCGTTTCATGTTGACTATAACCAATATATCCGACATCTCTTCTTTGTATTAAGATTTCAATTGGACATTTACTCAGGTTTATAAATATTGTGAAGATATTCTGATGGAATACAGCGGAAGTCACAGTAATGTAATTAGTACAGTCAAGAGGGAAAAGAAACGATGGTCTGGAGTTCAATCCATATTAGTTATTGGCTACAATAGGCTTTGATTTGGTCTCCTCACAGCTTCGTGTGACATCAGATCGGATCTGATCCCTCTTCCATATGGAAGGTCAGCCATAGTATACTCCATTTATGATATATTCTCGTTATCTTTCAGGTTAACAGCATCTTTACTGTCCGTGTTTTGATGTTATCTTCCCATTGAACTCGTTATCTTCATCCTTTGTGTACGATATGCTCTCTTAGCGTGACTTAGCAAAGTTTTACGTCTTTTTAAACCACAACATCTATTATAATGTCCAACTTTGATCTTTTTTTTTTTTCTCCCCCATATCCCTTACAGAACGTTGCAGTCAACATCAGTATTTTTCATTTTTCAACTGCTGTTGATGTACTAGGCAAGATTATGCTCAGTAGTTTGCCATTGCTTTCTGAGCGACCGGCTCACATACCCCGTAAGTTACCAGGGCGGCAAGAACCGCTACCGATTCTCGCGCAGGTTACGTTACTCACGAGAATATATGGGATTGTGGAGAAAGACGTTAACACCTAGCCCAGGGAGACCGGCTGATCTTAATTAATAAATTATATTTCGCATGCCTAATTCGTTTAGAACTTATTTGTAAACTTGTCTTTCGTGATGTTGTCCAATTTGTCCGTATATTCATATTTCTGTAGCATTAATTCTTTATTTGCAACTGCTTGTTCAGAAGATGGACTGGATGTAGTATATGGAGACACATGTTCAGGAGATGGACTGAAAGTATGAATACACGTAAAGTGGAGATGACCGTTTGTTTATCACAGGTGATGAAGACCACTCCTTCTTTCATCCGTCATGAGGTCTTTTCATAGGATGTGGACACGGAGATGACTTTTAAGTTCGATGCGGGCCCAGAAATTTATATCTTGAACAGTGAGAAATGGATCAAAAGTAACATGCGCGATGAGTTGGTTTACAGTGAGGAAGAGTTGCGCAAAAGTCTGCGATTTCATTATCTCCTGTCCATCCGATCCCAGTAGAAGGACAAGTCGAGACGACTGGAGATTGAGTCAGGTGCAGTGGATGACCAGTGTGTCTGTGTACCTCACCGTACTCATTACGCTGCACAGTGCACTGCTGACACTCGCCGCCATGTCCGTGGAATCGTAGACGATTTTCTCTGCACTTTCAGCCGAGTTTGTCTTCCATGCAGGGTTTTCGTTGCATATCCTTTACAGGACGTATCAGTCAACCCCACATTTTTTTTACTGTTCCTGATTCCTGGGCAAATTTGCGTTCAGTAGTTTGCCATTGCTTTCTGAACGACCGGCACCCATACCGTTTCATAACAAACCAAGGTAAGGCGGTCTGTGGCCAAATCGACCACAGCTGTATTTCGAACGCGGGTTCATGTTGGGTAGGCAGACCCTAACTCACCCAAGGTTAAGATCAGTCGGCTACCCCCACCTGGTTTGGCCGGCCTGTCAAAGCCGTTGCCGCGGGGGTGGGCACTGCCGCATACTGACAGCTACGAGAGGCCACGGGTGAGAGCTGGATGCTGGGCTTTGACCCGTGATGAGTAAGAAGACAAACAGTTTATATGAATGCATCGTGAAGACACAAGAAAGAAGGATTTTGAAGACTCATTACAATAACCGACCTCCAAGCCGGACATGAACATGGTCATACCGAGTTGCTTGCCCTCGCGTCCCAAAACAAAGAAAGTAATCACTCTCAAATTTAATCTATTTTATTTGTTTATTTCTTCAGAATATTTCTCGTTTTGTGGAACACACTTGGGTTATTCCAGTTCACATCTCCCATTCCCGTGAAACATCTGACATCGCTTTTTATGATGTGACAAAGAAAGCCGAATCTGTTCTCTTGTTTAAGAATGAAGTGCTCATATCGACGCACCTCTGGGATGTTTTCTTAACGCTGCAACTTTGATTCCTGTTTACCGCATGCCCCTGGATTTTATTGTCGAGAAACAAATTTTCATTGCGTTATTCGACCAGAGGTACATTGCCTGAAGCACTCCTGTGTCTGCACATTCTTATTCATAGCTCACAATATACCCTTTCATTAAATTCGCGACGGGGCGCTGCAGACACTATTAGACACCTACTGTGTTCACGGGGATGAGTAACAACAGGGCTAGCTCACGTTTCTGTCTCTAGACATTACCTCGAGCAATATGATATTTGTGTCTCTAGACATTACCTGAAGCAATATGTTGTTTATGACTCTAGACATTACCTCGAGCAATATGTTGTTTCTTACTCTAGACATTACCTGAAGCAATATGTTGTTTCTGTCTCTAGACATTACCTCAGGCAATATTTTGTTTCTGTCTCTAGACCAGTGGTTCTCAACCGGTGGGGAATATTATGGTTTCGTTTTTTTTTTTTGGGGGGGGGGGAATTAAGATTATTTCAAGATCGCGTTAATACAAGACACCATTACTTGATATTGTTTTCCCCTCCATACTTTACGGTTCTGTACTTCTCGCCCTTCAGAAATTCATTTTATAATATAAGTAGACGTTGTAGGTAGACGTCTAGACTTATTCTAGTATATATTCTAGTACCAATAGGACAGAAGTGTGCAGACCACTCATAACCACTGCACCTGAAATCCAAGCCAGACGGGACACTACCACAACACCAAGTCCGTTAAATACGTCGTCTTTCACACAGGAGGGTAATAATTACGAAGATATGATTCCTATTCTCCCCAGAAAGGATCCGACTCTCAGCAACAACGACGTGCCAGCACAACCTCCTGTTAGCCACCAACCAGAGGCTCTAGTTGGTAGTCATTACATACCCATGAGACATCATCAGTACCCATTTAATTTTAATCCAGAATGGTTGCACCTCACACGGTATAGCCCAGCTACACTTCGTCAAGCACTTATAATGTCGCTATACCAACAACCAACACAACCTGGTATTTACTAGCAACTTAGGACAAAGCTACACCGGATCTCGGTACAAGAAAGAGCCTCTCCTTAAACGTTTATCTGCATATTTGGTTATAACCTGATCTAGTAACGTATTAGGTTATAAGTTATTACAAACATTGACTGGTTTTGACTTTATATTAATTGATAGTACTTAGCTGTATAGCTTTTATAATAATTCTAATTGTGTTTTCACGGTGAGTGAGGGGGTCTTCACTGCTCTTCCTTACGGATCTGTGTACGTATTTTTATATATTTACAGAGATATTACTGTTTCTCTGTACTTTAGAGTGTGTTTTTGTAATAAGGGACGTAAGTTGTATTCACTTTGTGTGTGTGTGTTTTGCTTTTAAACTTGTGATTACGCATTGTTGAAATGTCTAATAAGTACGAACACTGGCTCAGGAATAATGGGCTCAGAATCGGGCATGTAAACATATGCCATCTATTAGGGAAGCTGCCCGAACTATCACTTATACTTAATCAAAATTTTCACATGTTTGGCGTTAGCGAAAGTCGATTAAATGGCAACATCTCAGATGATGACATCGCTATCAGAGGTTTTATAACCATTAGAAGAGATCCCTATCAGAAACAAGAGACGGGTATTGCAGTTTATATTTCCAACTCGCTTAACGCCCACCGCAGGCTAGACTTTGAAACCTGTGAGATTGAGTGTGTATGGATAGAGGTTAAACTTCAAAATTGCATACCGCTAGTAGTTGGCTAACTTTATCGAAACCCCAGTGCAGGAAATATCTGGTATGAAAAATTCACCACTATGATGGATGTAGTCTTTAGTAATGCTAGGGAAATAATATTGCTAGGTGACTTCAACATAGACGCTAACAAATCAAACAAAACATGGGAAAACATAATAGAGTCATATAATTTCCAACAGTTAGTCAAACAAGCCACTAGAATCACTAAATCATCTGTAACACTTATAGATCATATTTATACTACGTGTGCTGATAACATCACAGAATGTAGTGTACCTATCAATGCAATGAGCGATCACTATCCAGTATGTTGCACGTGGTCGAAAAGGGGCACCAAAACTCCCAAACACAAACATATAAGCATAAAATATAGAAATTACAAAAATTTCAATCGAGACGTCTTCTTACAAGATTTGGTCAATTCATCTCTAGATTATGTTTACCAGCTTCCTGACCCAGACGATGCTCTGGACCACTGGCTAAAGACCTTTCTAAGTATATTTGATAAACATGTTCCATTTAAGGAAGTTCGTGTTAAACATCACACAAAGCCCCCGTGGATCACACAGGAGGTAGTTGAACTTAATGAGAGATCGCGACAGGGCTCACAAAAATAGAGATCTAACTATGTGCCGTAGTCTGAGAAACAAAGTTCAATATGTTATTCGGAAGGAAAAGAAAAACTATTTTAAGAACATAGTAATAGATAAAACCAACACTAAAGATATATGGAAAGCAATTAATACCTTGACAACCAAACACAAATCATCACAATCATTACCATCAAATCAGGTTACATGTGATCAATTCAGTAGATACTTTCAGTCCGACATAAACCAACTGAAGGCTGCAATACCAGATGCGCCTCATGACATATCTTTATTATCATCATTCTGTGAGAACAAATGCTATGGACACATTTCCTCCAACATACCGCTAATGACGACAACTGAAGTATTTACTCATCTCCGTAATCTAAAAAACAATAACTCATCAGGACTAGATGGAATTAGTAGTCGGATCCTTCGCCATGCTGCACCGGCGATCTGCGAGTCACTAACTTTTATATATAATCAATGTCTAACCAGAGGTCACTTCCCATCAGCCTTTAAAATCGCTAAAGTGTATCCTCATTTAAAAGCTGGTCCTCTAGACGATCGTCTCATGAGTAATTATAGACCAATTTCCATATTATCCTCATTATCCAAACCGCTAGAAAAGCACATCCACAAAACAACACTAGATCACTTAGTTCGCCATAAACTGATAGTTGACAGTCAGTCAGGATTTCGGCCAAAATATTCTTGTCATACGGCACTAACAAACATGATAGAAAACTGGCATCAAAATATTAACAACAATACTCTATGTGGAGCGGTGTTTATAGACTTTAGGAAAGCATTCGATATGATAGATCATACTATTCTAATTAAAAAACAGAAACAATGAAAGTAAGTTTTAATATAGTGACATTAATAAAATCATTCTTATTAGACAGAAAGCAAGTAGTATCACACAATAAAGTTTTATCTCAAGCCATTACCATTAATATTGGAGTACCTCAGGGGTCTATTCTTGGCCCTCTATTATTTGCCATTTATATAAATGATCTTCCATTAAATCTGTCGTCGTCCTGCGATCTATTTGCTGATGACTGCACAGTATATACAAACGCTGTTGATCGTAATGAGCTAGAACTATCCTTGCAACAGGAAATAAATAGTGTAGTTAACTGGAGTCATGCAAACCGCATGCAAATTAACATTACTAAAACAAAGTCTATGTTAATAGGAACCAGGCAAAGACTTCACACTCTAAACTCGCAGAGAACTCTTCAGCTGCACATTGGCAGCACGCCTGTAGAAAGTGTCACCGAGCACAAGACACTGGGTGTTATCATAGATCAAAATCTAACTTTTAACTCACATGTTCATGCTCTAGTTAAACAAATAGCCAAAAAAGTATACCAACTTGCCAAAATTTAAAATTTCCTTGACGAAAACACAAGAAAGATATTCTATACTTCTCATATACAAACACATATTGATTACTGCTCCACAGTCTGGGGTGGATGCTCCAAATCAATAACAAAATGCCTATATTCACTCCAGAAAAGGGCAGTGCGTTTAATTAATGGTGAAAAGCTTACCGACAATTCTAACCTATATAAACGTCTCCGGTTACTGCCACTCCACAAGCGCCTGCTTTTTAATAAAACCAAACTAATTCACAAAATCCTATTTCAAAATGCTCCAAGCTACCTTTGGCCATTGTTTAAATATAACGCTAGTCATAGCGAACGACTAAATATACTTCATGTCCCTAAACCTAGGATAGACTTATATAAAACAAGCTTAGCATACTCTGCCGCTCAGTTGTGGAACAATCTTCCACAAGAAATCAAAGACACCACCAATCATGATACATACATTCGCAACCTGTTTGAACACTACCTTAGTACAGACTACATGCCCCCATAACAAACAACACAAAAAAGACAATAATGGTAACTTATCTCAAACGACAACTAGCCAAAAAACATTCCCTTATGTATGGCACGTTACACCCTCCTTAGGTATTTATAATGCCCATGTTAAACACTGCTTCAGTGAGTCATTTGTTATTGATTATTTTTCATGCGTTTTAATGTTCTTTTGTTGTCAAAAGTTGCTTCATAAGTGATGTTAAATGAAAGAATGTATGAGAGGAAATAGAGAAGAAGGGCAGAATGTCAGACGGGCCTGCGTGCCCAATTCTTAACCCTTTGAAAATAAAGACTTATTATTATTATTATTACTAGTATGTGTTATTAAATTTAGCTTCCATTTTTACGTATAATGTGTAGGGGCCGGGGAAAAAAAAAGGGGGGGGGGGTTATAGGGAGGAAATACAAAAAAAAGGGGGGGGGGTGTAAGAATGACATTCTGAAAATACTGTGAAGGGGTGCACGGCCAAAAAAAGGTTGAGAACCACTGATCTAGACATTACCTCAGGAAATATATTGTTTCTGTCTCTAGGCATTACTTGAAGTAATATGTTGTTTCTGTCTCTAGTCATTACCTTGAGCTATATGTTGTTTATGTTACTAGACATTACCTGAAGCAATATGTTGTTTCTGTCTCTAGACAGTACCTCAGGCAATATGTTGTTTCTGTCTCTAGACATTACCTCAAGCAATATGTTGTTTCTGTCTCTAGACATTATCAGAAGCAATATTTACACCTTTCTGTTTAGTTTAGTTTAGTCGACGGATAACATCACGGCACACGGGTATAACACACAAATGCTCCATTCTACTTCTAACTCAAGCCTGAGTCCGGAGAATCTCAGCTCAGTGCACAAACTTCGTAGCACCAGCGAGGATCCTGAAATTCTTTGGGTAAATTTTCAACTCGAAATTTTGCTCGGGTAGCGCCGTAAGGCTAATCTTTTTCGATTTCCAACTGCCAAGGGATTTTTTACGTGCGCAATAATACACACGAGCGTCAGATCTCACTACCCAGAGATCAGGGGAAATTTTGTTACTAGAAGTCTACGTGAAAAACTCCCGTCCCCCACCGGGGCTTGAACCCGGGACCTCCAGCACTCGAGGCGGACACCATACCTCGAGACCACTCAGCCCATATTTCTGTCCCTCGTCATTCCCAAGAGCTATATTCAGATACACAATGCTTTTGTCTATACATTATCACGAAATATATTTAGATGTCTTGCGGACCGCGTTTGTCGCTAAGCACACGAGGAGCTGAAATGGTCGATCTGGAGCTAGCCGTGTCCCTTGGGTTGCGTTGAGTTTGTATTTGTGTGATATACCCTTTGACGGCAGTGGTGCGGTTTTAATCTCCATCAGGAAGCTGACGGGCAATCTTCGCCGGTAATGTTATGAGCAAGGCTGTACGCGGGCTCATCACTTACCAAAGTGAGGGAAAGATTAGTCACCTAGTCATCCGTGTTCTCAGGCCTTCGAAATGTGATGGCTCAATCACATCACAGACTCATAGCAGGAAACTGTTCCAGGAAGGACGTTGTGTCTGTTTCAGAGGCCGGATTATTTATTTAGACTGCGGATCTGGGGTCGACCCAGCCCCATGAAATGGGAACCAGACAATTTTTTCGAATTCTTTGTTTGTTAGTTGTCTGGAAAGGAAAGCCAACAAGGAAAGAGAATGGCCACCCACGTCTTATGCCGTGGTCCGCAATGTGTGAAGGCCTAACACTTAACATCCCAAATGGCTGTGTCTACTAAGGATCTTTCCTTTGTACCCGTTCGTTGATAGTATCCGTACATCTGGGCCATCCTCTAGCTCTATAGCCAGTGTTTCTTTGATTGTAGGCACAGGGTGGTAGATGATTGGCTTCTTTACTCGGGCAGGTCGTAATATAACTGAAGTAGGCTTGAAGTTGCCATGCAGAATGCTTGTGAGGGTTTTTTAAGTACCGTATTTTACGGACTATAAGACGCTACAGACTATAAGACGCACCTTAATTTTTAAGTAATTAAAAAAACAAACATTTGATTAATTTCGAGTATAAGACGCACCTGAATTTTGGAGGCAATTTTTTAAAGAAAAAAGTGCGTCTTATACTTCGTAAAATACGGTAATATATGTTCTACCCACTACAGACATTATAAGATGTTTTGGCGTGAATTTGAACCCACACCTCCAATTTATGTATATAAAAGATCCATGTTTCATATTGTGACAAGGTCCACATGGCCGAATGGATAAGAACACGTGTTATTAAACATCCGGTGTGCCGATGCCGGGGTAAGCGGTTCTACCCCTACAACGGACAGTTGGACTAAAATGTTGACCTGTCGTCCTTGAGTTGGGGACGTAAATTACTAGTACCTCTGAAGTCGGAGTGGTTTCGCCTGATGGCGAGGGACACTGTTAATAGGTACAGCTAATCCACACGCAAAATTCAGTCCATCACTACTATAAATAGTGTGTATAGACTACGCTTGAGTTCAAAGCGAGCGAGCACAAAAATAAAATATTGTGACCAAGCCAAGATAGAATATTCTGTTTTCTCTTATTTTTCAATAGTTTTGTTTTTCCGCAATGTCTTTAAGAATTTGCTAATTCGATCTGGCTTTCTGCCCAGCTGACTCTGTGCGTCCCGTGTGAGCATATATAGATAGCTTCAATGTTCTTTGCTTGACTGTCCTGCCGACAGAGACCGAGCCGAGTGGGATAAAACCCGGTGCAATGAAGTCAATCCTCTCGACGTTTTAGACTTTTGATGTTCTTTGCGTATTTTTTAAAGTTTACGGTGCGGAATACAAAAACACATCAAATATTCATGCTGTAAAACAGTATATGTATATATATATATATATATATATATATATATATATATATATATATATATATATATATATATATATATATATATATAACATATTTTAAAATATACTGTTATATATTTCCACAAAATGGAATCTTCTTAACCTAAAAATATGATAAGGTAAGGTGACCAGCATCATGTTTCCTGCATTTTCGTTCCCAGACATTTCTGAAACAAATTATCTGGTAGCCATTTTTAGTCTGCTGATTGATGGTACGATCTATTTTAATACAAGGGCTTTCAGCTGTCGCGTATGACGCGTGCATACATTACAAACATGGCAACATATTTTTGGTTTCTTGTTGTTTTAATTAAAAGAAATATTAAAATCTCGCTAACTTTCTTTAGTTTAGAGTTTAGACTGTTGTGATATCAAATGACTAAATCAAAAAATGTTGCATGTCCCTTGTGTTGCAATCACTCCTAGCCCTTTTTTATTGTTTGTGATTTATTAGGCCATTTTTCGTTCAGTATTTGCCATTGCTTTGTTAACTTTCATGTCCAGATGACTGGTGTGGGGAACAAATTCACTATCGCGGCCACCAGAGACACGTTTAATCGCTAGCGAGTTAAATATTTCAGCCACGTCGACTTTTATCATAAGAATAGTATGGCTAATTTGCATAAATCACACAATTCGCCATCGCTAGACCCAGTCTGACTGGCCACGAGCTGTATGATGTGTATATTGAATTATCTCTGTGCTTGATTTCTTCTGCATGATCCGATTCCAATTCCGATTTGTAGGGTGAAAAAAAAAAAAAATTCCACCAACGTTAAACTAGCCTCTGTGGCGTTGGTTATATTTGTGGTGGTTCGTGGTGCGGGTTATGTTTCTCTCGGTTTCTGCGCCAATGTTAGCCGACATATAAATTTTGAAGGGTTTACGCCTGTGACGTCAGCTGGGAGATTGGCCAGCGGGTTTTCCTTTGTATCCGTCTCCTCTGGTGGTTTCTTTTGGTCAGTGTTGGCTTCTGGTTCGTCGTTTTTGATGTAATGCAGTCCTTATAAGGATAAGGATTCGTTATTTGATTTTTTGTTGTTTCTTGTTGGCTAGTTTCCTTCTTTGAATTTCTTTGGCTATATGGATGAAATCTTGTGGGCGCCGTTCGGCCCTTGTGGTGGCTTTCGTCAGTTTCTCATCTTTCCTTCGTCTGGAAGGGTTCTGGTTCACCCTTGAGTTTCTTGGACATCGTAGGTGGGTCGGTGGCCTTGGCTTGAGGATTCTGGTCAGTCTTTGGTTTGGCTACAGCTTGTGGCATATCTGTGGTCTTTTGTGTGACTTCTGCTGGCTTGTTTTTGGTTGCATCGCTCTGTTTTTAGCAGTTCTCTCTCTCTCTCTCTCTCTCTCTCTCTCTCTCTCTCTCTCTCTCTCTCTCTCTCTCTCTCTCTCTCTCTTGATGGTTTGTAGGATTTATTCATTTTCCTTTTTAATCTTTGCCATGTGCTCCATCTCTTGTCGGATGCTGGTGCTGGATTTCCTTCATGTCAGCCAGCAGTTGTTCGTTGTCACTGGTTGGTGTTGGGTTAGCAGCGCCTTGACTTGCTTCTTCAACTCGTCAATCTGTTCTTGGAGCTGTGATTTTTCGGTTTGTGTGATGCCTGGTGCTGTTTCACACCTTCACAGTGCTTCCTTGTATAGTTTCTTTGTATTTATGGCGGTATTTAAGACATTCCTGTGTCTTTGGAGGTACGGGCAGCCCAGGTATCTTGCTCCGTGTTTGCCAAGGCAGTTGGCGCACTTCCTCTTGTCATTGGGCGCTCGGAAGTCCTTGTCCTTTTTGGCCAGCGGACATTCCTTGAAGGCGTGGTGTTGGCGCAGTTTCTATATGATATGTATGTTGACCTATCCCTGTGCTTGGTGTTTCCTTATGATGTGTATGTTCATCTATCTCTGTACTTGATTTCTTCTTCTGTGTTCCTATTTCGTGGCAATGCATCACACCTGGATATACAACTTAAAGGTCAGCGTATCAGACATCGGCATGCATTTGTGTCAGGTTAGCTTCCCCTAGACAGATTCCATCCAAGGTCACGGGCGCTATCTACCCGTGGATACGTTTTCTTTTCCTAACACCGTCGCCAGGTCAGCGACCTTACGGCCTACCCATTGCGATGTCATACTGCCGTAGGATTTTTAACATGCACAACATACACATTGGACCCCCTGTTTCATGTATTTATCCGAGAAGACTTTGTATCCGATCTCATTACCCAAGACTGTATGTTCAGAAAAATGGCGGCCGGTCGGTCGCTGAATTAACTGACTTTCCTTATACAGTAATTGTGGCGGCTGGTTTTCTACTGACTGTCGCTTCCATCTACGATGAACTGTATTTTTCGTGCGGACTTTTCTGTTGGCATTTTGTCAGCGGCATTATGCATATTATACCTGTGCGGGCTTTTGGTTTGCCGAGACTCCTGTCTGTTCCACTTTTCACATGGGGCAGTGAGGAGTATTTTGTGTGATATTTACTGGCACAGGAACGGATCATAATTGGGCGACCTTTTGCAGTGAAGTTTGAACCGCTTCTAACTAACTAACTAGTCTCATTACCCAAGAGATCAGCGGGTCGTGTAATGCCATTAGATATCGATTGTTGATGGTTTGTTGTTGTTATTGTTTGTGTTCGCTCGCTTGAACTCATGCGTATTCCCTACACTTGCTACTACTTCTAGTGCACTGGACTGATATTACCAGTGTCCCTCGTCAACAGGCGAATCCACTCCGACGTCTGAGGTACTTGTAGTTTACGTCCGCAAGTCAAAGATGAGAAGTCAACATTGTAATACAACTGACCGGTGTAGGGGTTGAACCCGCTACCTCGTATGCACACAATCGAGTGTCTTGGCATAAGCTACTTCATTGCGCACTGAACAGACTTACGAGAATTCCCTATACATACATAATGAAACAGTCACAGGCCGTTCGTAGACAACTAAACTTTATTTTGACCAACTAGTCCCTGGCGTGAAAGTAAATAAGTAAATCCGTATATGTTGTGAGATAAAAGCAATGGCGGTTATCATACACATTACATGTACACTTGACTACGTTGATGTGAGCTTAAAACCCATCCATCATAATGATAAAAGCTAAGGCTTCTACCCAGGTAACACCGATACCTCACAACAACGACCTACTATGATAGGATGCTATCCATCGAGGATGGCCACTTTGTCGTGTGGGGGTATTAAGTGAGGTGAATTATGGCCAGGAATGTGTTTCATCCATTAATCATCGCCTGTCTCCACAAGGTGAGAAGAGATCGCTTTCTACCGCTTGTAGGCCTTCCAGCTATTTTATAATGACGGCCTTTGGTATATGAAGCCGGGAGAGTAGAATACATAAGGCTTAGTGTGATAAAGAAACAGAATGGCAGAGGAGATACTGAGATAAACGTGGGTATTAATGGTTAGATAAATGTCTTTTTCTAGTCCAAAATTGGTAGCAAGTTTAAGCCTAGTCAGTTGTAACTTTGACGGGCACAACAACTCTGCAAATTTTACACCCAGCAAGTTGCAATTTTGAAGTGTATGAAGCTGAATTGGCCCAGCAAAATGCAACTTTGAAGCTCACTAATTTGAAATATTTAAGCTCAGCAAATTGGAGCTTTAAAACACACTAATTTGCACTTAGTTTTAATTAATTTCCAAGCGAACCAGTTTGCATTGTTTATGCCCAGCAAGTTGCAGTGCTTAAACCCAACAAGTTGTTATGCTTATTATGTCCAGTAATTTGCAATGTGTAAGTTTTAAAAGTTAGTTGCATATCCTTTACAGGACGTCGCAGTCTACACCAGCATTTTTTGCTGTTGTGATCTCTTGGCAAGTTTACATGTAGTAGTTTGTCATTGCTTTCTGAACAATCGGCACCCATAACATTTCGGAAAAAAACAAAACAGAAAACAAGGCCGTCTGCTGACAAATCTCCAGTGTAGCAAGCTGAATGTTCAAATCCAGCATGTTGCAGTCCTTAAATGCAACAAGATGCATTGTTATCGACAGTGAGCTACAATGTTTAAATATAGCAAGTTGATTGTTTAAGCTAAGAATGTTGCAGCTTCCCAGCGCACCAATTTGCAATGTTCAAGGCTGCAATGTTGCAAAAAGTCCACAGTTAGCCATATAAAGAAAGGTATAGCAAGTTGCATTGTTTAAACCCAGCAAGTTGCAACAAGGTGCAATTTTATGTCCAGTAAAATGCAATGATTAAGGTTTGCAAGTTGAATGTGTAAGCCAGCATGTTGCAGTGTTAAGCTTAGCTACCAGACTGTTCAGCATGTTGCAGTGTTTAAGTTTAGTGAAATGCATTGCATAAGCTCAGCCAGTTGCAATGTTCATATTCAGCAAAGTGCCATGTTTGTTTTAGCAAAGCTAAGATGCAATCGTTAAATAGTGCAAACTGAAATGATTAAGACCAGAAAATTGCAATGTGTTTATTTGAGACTGTGGTAGACATTCAAGCTGTAGCGCTTAGGACAGTGAGTTGCACTGTTGCAATTAAATAATTGTGATGTGCAAACCCAATAATGCCAAATATTCAACCATTACAGGATGCAATGTTGGGGTGGGGGTGGGGGGTTAAGGCGGCTGTCTCGTATCTCGACCGAGAAGGTCGTAGGTTCGCTTCCGGCCTCCGTTACTCGGTTTACAGAGTTCGTGGTCTGTGCCACGGTTTCGCAGACCGTTCTGCGGAAAGAGATCAAGCTACATGGGATAAAACTCGGTGCAATAAAGTCCAACATCACGCCTTTAAATCTCCCTATTGGACGCCAGCGAGGCCGAATGGATAAGAACGCGTGTTCTTAAACTTCCGGTGTAATGATACCGAGGTAAGGGATTCAACCCCTGGATAGTTGGACTAAAATGTTGACATATCGTCCTTGACTTGAGGCGTAAATTACAAGTACATCTGAAGTCGGAGTTGGTTCACCTGATGGCGAGGGACGCTGTTAATAGAGAAAGCTAATCCACAAGCAAAAATTCAGTCAATCTACTACTATACATAGTGTGTATGGACTTAGTTGAGTTCAAACCGAGCGAGCGCAAACCCTTCCTTTTTACGATGCAATGTGCAGCGAACACGTGCCGAAGGACATTTCCTTCACGGCGTCTAAGGACTAGTCAAACATGGGTGTCCAGCAGAGACAACTGCAAACTGAAAGGCATTCACGTGTCTCGCTGGTTACATTATCGCTGTGAATGATTCATTCTAAATAATGGGGAATCTGGCCTATTCAACCTTGCTGTTGTCATCATGTGTCATGTCGAGTGGCGCAGGCGATCGAGTTCCACCGCAAACAGCTGTCCTCTGTGTTATTTTATACGCGCCACCGCTGATCGTCTACCGGGCTACTTTGCCAACCCGTCTAGAACTTTCTTTCTTTGTCTGTAATAGTATCCATCTTCCTGGTTATCACAGTCTTGACCAGATTCTCCTGTTTCATAACGTGATTATAACATGTCGTTTGTCTTGTTCTGATGTTCGTAATCATCTGCCTTTGTGCATTGGACTCTAAGATATTTAGTCTGTCAGTTAGCTAACTGGCTATCTAGTTAGTTAGTCAGCAGATTATCTTCATTGCACATCGAAATATTAGTCCTTAAGTACTCAGATCCCCTCCTGACTATCACCTTCAGCGTGAAGCGACCGATGACATCAATTTTGTGTCGGTTGACTATTCTTGTTGGTCTCCTAACATGGCGTTCTTGTTTAGCTTCACCCTCTGTGACTTGATGTTGATGCAGTAATTGGACCGCTGAAGTGCTTGCGTGCATTGAACTTTCCTATGAATCTCACAAAATTTTTGTATTACTCTACAGAGGAGATACATTTACACGCTAATACGTATTGATGAAATTTCTATCATCTTTATCAGTATTACAACACAAACACACCAAACACAGAGAACCTCCCCGAAAACTCAGTTGTAGGATAGTTATTTGCCCAATCACATGATAATTTTACAACTGTTACAATTGACCTGTGATCCCAGGTTGCCGTATCACAACTGGGTCCCAGGAAATGTCATGGGAAGTAAAGGCGCCCGGTGTGACCATATGACCCACCGAGTGCCGATTGGTCTATGAATTATGGGGGCTGGCACCATATGCCTTCTCCTTGAAGCGTGTAAAGGGGTTCTTCACTTACTGAGATCGACGCTTTGCAAACGACTGGCTATATGATGATGATGCTATGTTTTGCCGTCAGTGAATTTTCCGAGTAGACAAACTCAGACCTGGATATCATGTCTGCTAATCACCTAATTCTGTTAGCAACCATATTTTCACCACGTTCGTTTCAGAATCCGATTTGGGAACTTAAATCTTTAGATGGGGCTTCATATAATGCTTGTGTATGGAATAGGGAGCTCCAAGATATTTGTATGGAAACAATCTCCACGGTGTTGTATCTATTAATAGAAATGTGGGGTTGGAGAAAATAGGGAAGGGGTTGTAGATTATTGTGAGACTTCAGCAAATTTAAACATCTTCTTTTTCTTCTTCTTCTTCTTCTTCTTCTTCTTCTTCTTCTTCTTCTTCTTCTTCTTCTTCTTCTTCTTCTTCTTCTTCTTCTTCTTCTTCTTCTTCTTTCGTTCGCCTGAAATATGTTTATAACTGCAATGTTGTCTCTTGTATGAATCTAACAGTCTTTTTTAGTATGATTCTATAGAAATGTTGGGGCGAGGAGAGCATGAATTGATGACGCAATCGCATGATTATTCTGGACCGTTCTTCAAACGTATTGAGCTGTGTAACAAATAATAAAAGAAGAGACAATTAAATACACGGTCTGCTTGCTTCTTTACTTTATCTATTCTTTTTCTACGGATGTTTCTAAGCAGCAGTCGACCTGGTCGTTAGGATGAGAGAACTTTAGTTCTTAAACTGCCGGTGCGCTTATGGTGGCGTAGCGGCATCGTTTCTTCTACCAGTCATTTTGACTTCAATGTTGACTTCTTGTGCAGAAAGGAACGGTAAAATCATCATCATCATCATCATCATCATCATCATCATCATCATCATCATCATCATCATCATCATCATCATCATCATCATGCGCCATGCCGATGGGCGGTCCTGTTTGGCCATCTCACACCATAGTCGTGGATCAGCTCTATGTTTGTGTCTCGATTATGCCATGTAGCCAAGCCATACAGATACTGAACGTAACATTGCCTAGAAAATCAACCTGGGGTTCATTGCTACTTTCTGCAGATGTTTCTAAGCATGATCACAGAGAACATGTAATAAAAACAGTAGAAATCAGAGAACACACTAGTCCATTGGTACTCAACCGTTTTTGGCCCATGCAGGCCTTCACCTTATGTTCAAAAAGTCAATCTACCACTTCCCCCCCCTTTCGTATTTCATCTCTATAAATCCCCCTCCCCCCTCCGCCCCTACACGGTATACGTAAAAATGGAAGTTAAATTAAATAATACAAACTAGAACAAGTCTAGACGTCTACATAAAACGTGATTTGCAGGTCTACTTACGTTATAAAGTGAATTAATTTCAGAAGCGCGAGAAGTACAGAACCGTAAAGTATGGAGGGATAAACAATATCAAGTAATTGGTTCGTGTATTAACGCTATCTTGAAATAATTTTAACTCCCCCACCCCCACCCACTTTAAATTACGCCCTGGGGGGAATCCCCCACCGGTTGAGGACCACTGCACTAGACAATAGAGCAGTGGTTCTCAACCGGTGGGAAATTCCCTTCCCTTTACCCCCCCCCCCCCCCCCCCTCACGAGGGGGAATTTTAGGGTTTCCAGGGAGGGGGGATGAAGATTATTGTGCAGGTATAATTAAACTGTTAAATCAAAGAACACGTATGCTTGGACTGTTTCCATACACGTATATCAATCAACAAGATATCAACAGATCAACAGAGATCCGTCTGTCTTTATATTTACATGCTGATTGAAAACTATTGAAACACTGTTTTGAAGAACCATCATATCATTAGAAAGTATTATACAGAAATTAAAGGCCCTTTTACAGGCCTCGGGTTCAACAACATCAACATACATAGACACAGGAGTGAACATGGATAAGAATTCAGTGGACTCCAATGACAAGTTTAGTGTAATTCATGCCTGATATATTGCATAATCACTTCGGGCGATGATATACACTCGGGTTCATCATCAACAACAACAACAACAACAACAACAACAACAACAACAACAAATAAAACATGGATACAGCAGCAAACATACAAAATAATTCAATGGACTCCAGTGACAAGGTTGTGTTTGGTGTAATAGGTGCATGGTATATTTCATAACCTCGTCGAGCCATGATAATATATTCGGCTTCACCTGTTTTGCCTACTCACGTTTGGCACTGACTCCCGCACAGTGAGATAACTCACCTTGCATGTCTAGATTACAACCAGGCACAGACAGCAGGGCCGGGTTTTCACACAGGTTGGTTAAGGCGAGGAGACAGGGAGAAAATACTGTCACCCGTGGAATGTTGATATAAAACAGTGGTACAGTGATTATAAATCGGCTACAACATGAAACTGTGGTTGTAAAAGTACTCTTATTTCTTTCGATTTATCCATTCACCTTTTTCTAACAAAATTTCCCTCATGCGGTAGTGATTACAACTAAAGATATTCAGATAAAAAAATCTGTTTTAACCACATAGAATGATAAAATATGTAATGTAGTATGGCGGATGACTGCTGTTAAGATAGACAGTGTTACTAAGCGAGATAAAGCAAGATAAGAGATGAAGGATACCTAGAACAAACACTGAAAACATAGTTATATTCAGCTGATATTTCTCAGACTTTAATAAGTAAATAAATGACCCTGCACATGCACTAAGACACATGGGCATATGGTGCCAGACACATATTTTAATATACCAATCGGCACCCTGTTGGCCGCATTCCAAGCCTGCTCTGTAATATCTACGGCCATGTCTGAAATAGGCCTGTGGATGGTGTTTCTAGACATATTTTTGAGGGGTGTTTATGTCGCGGACTCATCATCATCATCATGTGCCACGCCGATAACTTGGGCGGTCATGTTTCGCCATCTTACGCGATCACCAGAGTTCCTCTGTTGCACGAAACATGACTATCTTGGCATCTGTAAAGAATGTAGTTTGCCATTACATTCCTTCTTAGCAGAGACCGTACTGATCGATGACCACCCCAAGAATTCATGTAACCAACTTTAGTATGCAAGATTTAATACTTTACAATTGATCTCAAAGAGTCAACATCAATGAACTCGACACAAGCGCATAAGTGCTTGGAATCGTCAAGCAGAAATCGAAGTATGACGACGCTGATGATCACTATTGTGAGTCGATACCTGCAAGTCATACAATTTTGCTTGTAATAGCAAAGTGCTTATATCATCATTCTTTTATATCACCACGCAGCTTCTTTCAACACTGTTTTTATGTGTGCTTGTATCACCTTTGTGCGTGTATCATCATTGTGGATGTATCACAGCGTGCTTGTATGACGGTGTGCTTGTATCACAGTGTGCGTGTACCATCTTTGTTCTTGTATCACCTTTTTTCTTGTATGATCGTTGTGCTTGTATCGGCATTTTGGTTGGATCACCAATGTGCTTGTATCATCCTTCCTGCATTTTCTGTATGTTTGTATATCCTGCGTGCTTTTATCTACCGTGTGCTTGTATTTCCTCAGTGCGAATCTCCTATGTCTTTGTATCTCCCGAATGCTTGTATCTCCGCTATGCTTGTATCTCGAGTATACTTGTTTCTCCTGTATGTTTGTATCTTCTGTATGTTTGTGTCTCCTGTTTGCTTGTATCGCCTGTATGTTTGTATCTCCTGAATGATTGTATCGCATGTATGCTTGCTCTCTTATATGCGCATATTTCTTATATGAGTGAATCTCTTATATACATGTACCTGCATATATATTTGCCTGCATTACGTACGCGCCATTGTCTCCTACAAACATATACACCCATTAGTCGGTCTTAGAGTCTTGTCGTCTAAGCGGCTGTGCCTCCTACACCACCTCTCCGGGAGTAATATTTTCATTTCTTTTGCGACCGAATGCAGATGTAACCCAGCCTTGTAACTTGGAAACCGGTTATTTCTCTGGTAAGTTCCGTAGTCGAGTAAGCTAGCTGGACACTCCACCTCATCAATCCATAACCCAGAACAAATGATGTGTTACCCGCTTCACATCCATACTGTAGTATGTGCCAGGGGATTATCTTTCTCACTGTATTCTAACCTGAACAAATATCTCCGTTGTCCCACACTCGACAGGACGTACCTCAGTAGCCAGGATGCATGCCATAGAACAGACGTGATCTAGTCATTGTCTTGATACGCCACAACCTTCGTGTTTCATTTATCTCTTGTCAGGATCACTATGCCGTTATCTTAATGTCATTTATTGTACAGTGTTACGGTATTTTACTTAATAATGAATATTTTGGGAACTTCCGACACCGTTATAGCAATATTGTCATACAGTAAGCCCTCGGTTTAACGGCCCACAATAAAACAGATGTCAGATTTAACGAACGAGTCTAGTATGCTGGCGAGGCGGTGGCATTGTGGTTGGGCGGCTGCCTGTCAAAATAATGGTTCGGGTTCATTGCCTTGGAGTGGAGGGGTTTTCTAACCAGTAAAACTGTAAAATCGACCCAGCCTCGTAAAATATACGGCAGACAATTTTCAGAATGTTCTCGGAATTGTCTGGGAAATAAAGACATCTAGAACAGAAACTCTACTAGCCCTTATGAGCTGTGCTAGATCATGGCTTGGCCACATCCCTGAATACTCCCCCGACAGATGCGAAATTCCAGTGCCAGTCTTGCATACCCCGCTGCATTCTGAGCTTGGAGAGGAGGAGGAGGGCTGTCTAACTGTCCTCGTTTCGATGGTGCTTTAGTTCGGGTGGGGAAACAAGTCTCAACAACGGCCTCTCTCCGGTACATGCATGCACTTTTCAGGACTTAAGACTCATGAGCGGACTTCAGAGTTAAAACTCAGTCTTCCAGAGGATGCAACGAACCATGAAATAATTGTATCTTCTGCATAAATCTCTCTCTCTCTCTCTCTCTCTCTCTCTCTCTCTCTCTCTCTCTCTCTCTATATATATATATATATATATATATATATATATATATATATATATATATATATATATATATTCTCTCTCTCTCTCTATTTCTCTATTCTCTCTCTCTCTCTCTCTCTCTCTCTCTCTCTCTCTCTCTCTCTCTCTCTCTCTCTCTCTCTCTCCCTTCCCGTATTAATTAATAATACAAGTATAGAAATCTGTAAAAAGTCACGAAACGAGAAACCGCTATGGGCTAGTTTGTGGCAAGACCATCATACTTTGATGTGTTGAGGTATGGGTGGCCATTCTATCTCTCTCTTAGCAGACGACAAACGCATAGGTCGAACCTCGTTTATATGTCCGCCCGTCTCTCCATTCAGCATCTTGTGTTGTTTATTTGTCTGTGTGCCTTTCTCTGTTTCTCTACATGTCCGTCCATCATTTCATTCGTCCATCAGTTCATTCGTCTATCCACTCAATTGCCCCATCTGTATGAATGGCGTCTGTCTATCATTCAGCCTACATAATGGTAGATGGGTCCACTTAGCTGTGAGTTTTGTATATCCTTCTGTCTCTTTGCCAGTCGTCTAGAGGTTCTGTTCCTTAACCTGTTTTTGTACTCTTCTTCTTGTTATAGTCCATGCCGTGTGGTGTTGGCGATCATGTCTGTCCACAGCCTTCTGTCTTCTGTGCTGCCAATCACTTCCACATATTCCTTCACTTGTCTGTTAATTGTCCACGATTCGCATCCATACATCAGGATTGGCTAAACATAGCTTTTATAATTCGGGAGTCCACATGGCGAAGTGGTCAAGCCATATGGCTCGGGCTCCGAAGGTTGTGGGTTCGATTCCGGGCCGCGTCTTTCGGTTCACGAGTGCATTTTTTCGGAGACTCCTGGGGTTGTCGCTGTAGCTACGGAGTTCGTGCTTTGTGCGACGCTTTCGGCAGCCCGCGCTGTGGAAAGAGACCGAGCCATATGGGATAAAATCCGGTACAATGAAGTCTACCCTGTAGACTTTTAAATGGCCTTTTAAGCTTTATTAAGCGGCCTTTTAAGCTGTATTAAGCTTCTATAAGCAGATATAAGTGCAATGTTGATAGAAGCACAATGGTTTGTGTGTATCTGTTATTATTTCAGCAGTTAATTGTCGCGATAACAACGCCTTCCTATCTGTCTCGTGTCTGACGGGTTGGAAGAACACGCAATAACTGCCTGTTGCCAGAGCTGGCTATTTATAACAGTGATTGATCGCAGACAATTTAGCTAGCATTTAGAGAGTAATGATCATCATCATGTTTCATGCCAGCTGTCGCAGACGTATGCGTCTCTTCACAGATCTGATCCGCGGTCGTCTGGATCAACTCAGCTGATGAATTCCTCGTGTATACCGTCTATCCACCCAGCATCATTTCACACTATCTGCCTCTGCCTTTTTTCCCACTGATTTTTTTTCGGTCGTCACGATGGCTTTCCAACGCCACTCCTCTCGTTACTTTTCGAAAGAATGTTGTTTGTCCCTTTCTTATTGTTGTATATAATGTTCTAGTTTCATTAGTCTCTTTCAGGAATTCGTTGTTAATTATTCTGGCAGTCCAAGGAATTCGCATCATTCGTCTCGGAAACCACATTTCTATTGCTTCCAAACTCTTTCTAATTTGTTCATTCACTTTCCAAGATTCGCTTTCATATACCAATACATGTTCGATATAACATGACAACTGTTTGTATCGATATAACATGACAACTGTATGTATCGATATAGCATGACAACTGTATGTATCGATATAGCATGACAACTGTTTGTATCGATATAACATGACAACTGTATGTATCGATATAGCATGACAACTGTATGTATCTACATAACATGACAACTGTATGTATCTACATAACATGACAACTGTATGTATCGATATAGCATGACAACTGTATGTATCTACATAACATGACAACTGTATGTATCTATATAACATGACAACTGTATGTATCGATATAGCATGAGAACTGTATGTGTCTATATAACATGACAACTGTATGTGTCTATATAACATGACAACTATATGTGTCTATATAACATGACAACTGTATGTATCAATATAACATGACAACTGTATGTATCTATATAACATGACAACTGTATGTGTCTATATAACATGACAACTGTATGTATCTATATAACATGACAACTGTATGTATCTATATAACATGACAACTGTATGTATCAATATAACATGACAACTGTATGTATCTATATAACATGACAACTGTATGTATCAATATAACATGACAACCGTATGTATCTATATAATATGACAACTGTATGTATCTATATAACATTACAAATGTATGTATATATATATAACATGACAACTGTGTATATCTATATAACATTCAACAATAGTGACTTACTGCATAAGATACTTTGCCCTGAGTATAGCTTCTTAATATTTCATAATTCGTCATCAACGCGAAGCATATTCCTTTCTAATCGCCGAAATGAACAATCTTACCTATATTAAGAATGTTCTGCTCGTCTCTGAAGTCAACTATGGATATTCTGTATAGTAGGCGGTTGTGATGTACCGTGTTACCTTTGAATCAAGAAGGGAACAAATGCGCATTTGAAGCTGGTTCTCCCACGTTTCCTTTGTATACAAGTACGAGGGTAAGTTAATAAGTAAGTCACAAATGGCTGTAGAAAAATAACTAAATATCATAACAACTTGAAACCAGTTTATTTTTATACATACATTGTCTCCTTATTTCTCAACATAATTTCCACCAACATTGATGCACTTACCCCATCGTTTTATCAGTCATCCCAAACCGGCCGCATAGAACAGCGTGCTCTGTTTTCTAAACCACGTTTTCACTTCACATTCAACTTCGGCGTCATTCGCAAAATGTCTCCCGCCAAGGTGGGTTTTCAGTGTTTATGCTGACAAATGTTTATCCCGTAAAGCGGTGCATAGCTGGGTAGAAAAAGTTAAGAGGGCGAGTCAATAGGTAAGTCACATAGTTCTGTGGGATGGCTGGTAAATGAAAACAAAGCACGCAATTATATGCAGCCGGTTTGGGAGGACTGATAAAACGATGGGATAAGTGCATCAATGTTGGTGGAAATTATGTTGAGAAATAAAGGGACAATGCATGTATAAAAATAAACTGGTTTCAAGTTGTTATCATATTTAGTTATGTTTCTACAGCAATTTCTGACTTACTTATTAACTTACCCTCGTATGAACTAAGTATATATGTAGACGGTATTCCGGCTTTCAATCAATCAAGTGTCGTTACCACATTGAGATGGGACTACAGCACTGTTCTTTCATCAATAAATATAGTGTCCCACTCGCATCGTTATCTGCTTCCTTGTTACCTGTTTTCGGCTGTTGCTTCCTATTTATCATCATTATGTGCCATGCCGATATACGTGGTTGGTCATGATCCCCCATCTCACGCAATCAATAGTGTTAGATAGATCAGGTCTTTCCTAAAATTATACTTATACAAAGATGTCAAAGAGTGCATAAATGGCGTGTTAAGAAGGTACTCCATTATTGCCCTTGTATAATGTTGTGAACTAATGAGTATGTGAAGAATTCCCACGTTATAACTGAACAAGAATGTGAAATAGTCTGCATGCGAACAAGGTACTCGCGCATTATCCTAGTATATACTTGGGAAATAATACGTATGTGACGAAAGTATTCCACTGTTATACTTGAGCGATGGTGTGACCTAATGGGTGTGTGAAGAAAGTGTGTCCACATTATACTTGAACAAAGATCTGAAAGAATTGGTAGATGAAGAAAAAATTCCCACGTTATACTTGAAGACTGGTGTGAACTCATTAGTAAATGAAGACAATATGCCCACGTTATACTGGAATAAAAGCTACAATCAGTGTGTTACAATAGTGTGATAGAATCTTCACATTTAAGACAGTTTGAAGCGATGATCTTTAAACTGTTACTACCCACATGAACGGACGTTTACCCCCAAAATGAGCATGTAGTAGAACGGTTTTTGTCTTCTCAACCTATAATGGGTGCCTGGGAAACTCTAGGCAACTAGACGCTGCCGGCATGATTCTGATCACATCATCATCTGGTGTTGAATGGTCTATACCAGAGGTTCCCAAACCACGGCCCGGGGCCACTTGTGGCCCGCCAACTGTTAGTAAGTGGCACGCGAGGCCTCGTTATTTAAAATAATATATTTTAATAATTTCAAAATATGCACTCTGAGCGCCCCTTCAGCGTGCGATAATTTACTCTGCTCGTGGTTGTTATATTCAGATATTATCGAATGTACCTGTTCAGTTCGCAACCTTCACCTGATCATACGATTTCATTCTGGCGACTATTGTCTGTCGAACAATTTGAACACTTGCGTTCATTCGCCGAGAGATACATTTGTCGTTTCGGTTCGACTTACAGATGCGAGCAGTCATTTTTTGCAATGGCTGTTATAAAAAAAAAAAACAAGATAAGTTCCAAACTCACCGACAGTAACCTAGCTGCGCTTATGACTTTGGGCACGACAGATTTGTGCCCAGACATCGATAAACTGGCATATTAACTTAAGTAACTGATTGTGAAGAACAGTTACAATTGTAAATTAATTACATTAATAGCGATTTTCGAAACTAATTTAAAATGTATTGTTAAATGAACTTTTGATTTTAAACCAAAAAATGACCGCAGTATAGTACTGACACTGACTGCCTTTAAAGTTTTAGAATTTTGTTGACGAAAGTTAAGAAAGGTAAGAATGATATTGCACGACGTTTATAATTTTACAACGTTGTGGCCCGCTTAACTACCGAAAATAGTAGATATGGCCCTCTGCTTGAAAAGCTTGGGAACCACTGGTCTATACAATTATGGGTCTATCGCCATATGTCCACTACTTCTTACTGTACAATGGCAATTTACTTGACTTTTTTTTTTAAACAGTAGGAGGTGAGAAAGAACCTTCGCCTTATACTTACATAAATTAGTGAACGTGGAAAGTAGATACTGCCATAGCATACACAGTACTTCATGCATCCAGTACGTTCTATTATTTTTACTTATTCCTTTAGCCTTCGACGAATACCAATCAGTACCTGCAAATGTATTTCTGGTGTTATCTCGTGGTAAGTGGAATCCAGGGTTCCTCATTGATATACAATGAGCTGGCCTGCCTGCCTCATAATTCTGTTACCAGTCTGTGCGCAGTTCTATCGCCTTATACCCTTGACTAGTTTATCGTGATTAGATATATGGATGCTGAATGGAAGTGCAATCACAATCTGTCGCTGAACTATACGGTTCAAGACTGAATCAGGCAGGTAATGCAGTGTGTATGTATATGCAGATGCCGTGACATCTTTGGGTTAGTCTGCGCCCTCAGTCAACTGTTGCTGCTTGTTAGCATTTCAGTTTGGCTGACTGGTTCGTCTTAACTAAATCTAAAGTCCTATGCACTGACCTTCACATACTGAACAACAAAAAGATATCAATTGAAACGAAAAAAAAAGAGTGTTGAAGTGCTACATAGAATCTGTACTTTTGTATGTATCTGAAGCGTGGACAATGAGCAGACAAGCTGAAAAACATCTGGTGGCTGTGGAAATATGGTTCCCGAGGAAAATACAAAGAATACCATGGTCAGACAATAAAACCAATGAACAAGTCCTTTAAGAAACAAATGAAGATCGTAAACTAGTTAGAGACATTAGACGCACACAGTCAAAAGTTTTTGGGCATGTTATGAGAAGAAATAAATTGGAGAACTTGGTGAAAACTTGCAAGATCGAAAGGAAGAGACCAAGGGAAAGACCGAGAAGTAAATACTTGGATGGCTTGTCCATGTGGCATGATCGAGACAGAAACACCGAGCTGATCCACGACTCTGGTGATCGAGTGAGATGGCTAAACATGACCGCTATGTCTTATGACCGTCTACGCTTATCGGCATGGCACATGATGGATGGATGGATGCATTGACCTTCAGGTAGTTGACAAAGGTTTGCAACTCCTGACAAGGGTTTGCAACTCCTGACAAGGGTTTGCAACTATCAGAGTGATGCTGATGTAGAGGCATTCCTCCTCACCGCGTACTGTAATACCATATTCCCGGGAACTATGTTGGAAAGCTCTCCTACAACTCTCCAAGCTCATAAACCAGCAAGGTTGCAAGACCAGTATTGAGACTTCACATCTGCGGAAATACATGTTAGGATGTAACCAGATCATACATAATTCAATACAGCATAGGCAGAGTGGCTAGAATTATTCACTCACACATAGCCCTAAACAGCCTGGCCCATATAAACTTGGCTTAGGAGAAAAAGGTGTAAGAAATACCATCGACTGTTAAAATGAGCAATGGGGATTTCCTGAGAGCAACCAGGGAACATAGAGAGAGCAACATAGAGAACCTATCTAAAACATCAGAAGGGAGCAGTCAGCATTCTTAAGGCGCGAGATGAGAAGAGGGAAGCTGGAATTCATTGTATCAGCAGGCAAGATTGATGGTGTAAATAGATACAGCACGGCAGCAGCAAAAAACATACTAGCCTGGTGTGATGGAACGGAAAGTTTCTCACTGTTTGTTTTCTATATGCGCCCTTGATTTCCTCCACGTATTTGCAAGCTGTGTTTGATGTTATATATGCATGCATTTTATCCCTAAATCTAGGCGAGTGTTTTTGCGTGCGCGCGCGTCGTGTCTGTAAATAAACACACACACACACACGCATATATATATATATATATATATATATATATATATATATATATATATATATGTATATAATTAGAAAACAAGCCATGGACTACCTTTTTGTTTTTTAAATTTGCATATCCTTTTACGGGACATCGCTGTCAACAGCAGCATCTTTCAGCTGCCTGTTGATTTCTTGGCAAGATTACGCTCAGTAGTTTGCCATTGCTTTCTGAGCGGCCGGCTCAGTTATCCCGCAAGTCACCAGCGGGGGACGAACCGCTCCCAGTTTTCGCCCGCTTCGAGACTGCGTGATAAACGGGATTACGGAGAAAGTGGTGTAACCCCTCAGCCAGAGAGACCGGCATGGACTACCTAGACAGATAAAAATAAAATAGAATAAAAAGAATAATAATAATAATATCTGGAAAAAGGTAATTTGCAAATAAGAGCTGATTATTCGCACCAGAAGAAGACAATTCACATTCTTTGGACCCGCAACGAGCGAACGAGCAAACCTTATTTTCAAAGGGTTAAGAATTGGGCACGCAGGCCCATCTGACATTCTACCCTTTTTCTTTTTCCTTTTATACGTTATTATTTCGACGAGAGAGGGTAAGGGAATAAGTAAAAAGTAAATGACCTTTTCACTCGTCTTTGGGCACATTGAATACATGGTACTAACCTCACATTTGAATAGATCAATGGGTGTATGATCTGGTCAATATCACGCCGGCCGCACTTACATATATGGTACTAGCCTGACATGTGTATATATATATAGATCAATGGTTGTATGATCTGGTCAATATCACACCGGCAACACTTACATATATGGTAGTAGCCTCACATTTGTATAGATCAATGGTGGCATGATCTGGTCAATATCACGCCAAACGCACTTACATATATGGTAGTAGACTCACATTTGTATAGATCAATGGTTGTATGATCTGGTCAATATCACGCCAACCGCACTTACATATATGGTAGTAGACTCACATTTGTATAGATCAATGGTTGCATGATCTGGTCAATATCACGCCGGCCACACTTACATATATGGCACTAGCCTCACATTTGTATAGATCAATGGTGGCATGATCTGGTCAATATCACGCCAACCGCACTTACATATATGGTAGTAGACTCACATTTGTATAGATCAATGGTTGCATGATCTGGTCAATATCACGCCAACCGCACTTACATATATGGTAGTAGACTCACATTTGTATAGATCAATGGTTGCATGATCTGGTCAATATCACGCCAACCGCACTTACATATATGGTAGTAGACTCACATTTGTATAGATCAATGGTTGCATGATCTGGTCAATATCACGCCAACCGCACTTACATATATGGAAGTAGACTCACATTTGTATAGATCAATGGTTGCATGATCTGGTCAATATCACGCCAACCGCACTTACATATATGGTAGTAGACTCACATTTGTATAGGTCAATGGTTGCATGATCTGGTCAATATCACGCCAACCGCACTTACATATATGGTACTAACCTCACATGTGTATATATAGATCAATGGTTGCATGATCTGGTCAATATCACGCCGGCCACACTTACATATATGGTGGTAGACTCACATTTGTATAGATCAATGGTTGTATGATCTGGTCAATATCACGCCAACCGCACTTACATATATGGTAGTAGACTCACATTTGTATAGGTCAATGGTTGCATGATCTGGTCAATATCACGCCAACCGCACTTACATATATGGTAGTAGACTCACATTTGTATAGATCAATGGTTGCATGATCTGGTCAATATCACGCCAACCGCACTTACATATATGGTAGTAGACTCACATTTGTATAGATCAATGGTTGCATGATCTGGTCAATATCACGCCAACCGCACTTACATATATGGTAGTAGACTCACATTTGTATAGATCAATGGTTGCATGATCTGGTCAATATCACGCCAACCGCACTTACATATATGGTAGTAGACTCACATTTGTATAGGTCAATGGTTGCATAATCTGGTCAATATCACGCCAACCGCACTTACATATATTTTACTAACCTCACATGTGTATATATAGATCAATGGTTGCATGATCTGGTCAATATCACGCCGGCCACACTTACATATATGGTAGTAGAATCACATTTATATAGATCAATGGTTGCATGATCTGGTCAATATCACACCGGCCGCACTTACATATATGGTAGTAGACTCACAGTTGTATAGATCAATGGTTGCATGATCTGGTCAATATCACGCCGGCCACACTTACATATATGGTAGTAGAATCACATTTGTATAGATCAATGGTTGCATGATCTGGTCAATATCACGCCGGCCACACTTACATATATGGTCGTAGAATCACATTTGTATAGATCAATGGTTGTATGATCTGGTCAATATCACGCCAACCGCACTTACATATATGGTAGTAGAATCACATTTGTATAGATCAATGGTTGCATGATCTGGTCAATATCACGCCAACCGCACTTACATATATGGTAGTAGACTCACATTTGTATAGATCAATGGTTGCATGATCTGGTCAATATCACGCCGGCCGCACTTACTTTTCATAATATTTCCTGTTACCCATTTTAGGCAGGGTCAATCTGAAAGCCCAGGCCGATTAAATCCCCCCGCCTCGATGGAGATTTGAATACATAACCACCACACCTTAGGCAAAAGTGCTAGCCCCTGCGATACTGCAGCTCCACGCGAAATGGTAAATCTGAAAATAAACTCCTGACAATATGAAAGATTTGTTTAGGGCGAGAGAAAAGGAAAGACCAAGGAAAACAATCATAGGCACCATCATTTCGTAACTGTCTTGTCGCAAATAGTTGACAATACAAAAAATTCAAGTCCTGTGGCACGGTTATAAGAATATATATGCTCGATTCCTAAACACGGGACTTCATGTCCACGTCGAAACATTAAGTGGGGTTGATGGAGTCTGTAATTGCATGTTCACAATTAAATTGAGTGAGGTTAATGAGGACTTTAATTGCATGTTAAGGATTAAATTAAGTGAGGTAAGTGGGGATTTTAATTGCATGTTAACAATTAAATTTAGTGAGGTTAATGGGGTATGTAATTGCATGTTAACAATTAAATTGAGTGAGGTTAATATGGTCTTTAATTGCATGTAAACAATTAAAACAAAAGCAAGAGGTTCGACTTCTTTGCACCGGGTGTGATCCCATATAGCTCAGTCTCTCTCTCTCTCTCTCTCTCTCTAGAGGAGCTAACCATCTGCCGATAACGTCGTACAGAGCTCAAACTCCATAGCTCTGACGACGACCCGCAGAGGTCTCTCAGAAAAATAAAACACCTACATTTGCGAACCGAATGACAGAGCCTGAAAACGAACCCACGAGATATGGGCGCGAGGCAGGTGCCATAACCGTTTCTCCACGGAGACCCCCCATTTTAACGATACAGTCTCATCAGCTACAGAATTGGATTGTATTATCCATCTGTGTGTGCTGTATGTTCTATTACTATACCAACTTTGGGTACAGAATTCCAGGGGCCTTAATATGACAATGTATCTTTATATAGATTAACTTTGCTTCGGGCGCTTGGCTCCGCCTGATTGAAATTTTCATGTGTGCCTCTATAGTACGTCTCCAACAAAAAAGTCCCATATCTTGAACTGCAAATGCATTTGGTAGGAAGTGTTTGTGTGTGTTATGTTCCCCTGTGTTGGTGCAATGAATAATGGAAATACGAAGAAACTGGGGGCGGTGGAGATATAGATATTTAAAAAAAAATAATTAATGTTGAGAATATCATGCACAAAAGGAAAACCAAAAACTTAGATATTGAGAAATGCTGGTGTTACAAGACCACTCATCAACACAATAAGGAAAATACAAATGATATGTATGAGGCATATCATCGTGAACACGTAAAGTGAAATAGTTAGCTTTATATAAAACAATACTAGTCAAGATGTGCAGAGGAAAGTAGAGAAAGGTATTAGTGGAACGCTTAAGCGGTTGGAAATATAATAACAATACAAGCAGCGCCAACTTTAAAATATCAGATGGCAGGGATGTTCGGAATGTCATGATCGCCGATGTCTGCTCTTGGCCAGGCACACGAAGAAGAAGATCAGGAAGTGCAGTAAAGGAATGACAGAAGACCTTACCATATGTAGTTTGTTTGTAGCTTGTTTCGTTTGAATAGACAATATCCTACTGTCTAAAAACAACCAACACTCAAAATAGTACTGTTTGACAGTTTGTGGTTAAGAAGTGTGCAGAGATGGAATTAACAATGTCCTACGGAATTAACAATGTCCTGTTGCCTAAAAACAGCCAACACTCAAATTAGTACCGTTTGACAGTTTTGGTTAAGAAGTGTGCAGAGATGGAATTAACAATGTCCTACTACTTGCAAACATCCCACAATCACGGTACTACTGGACAGTTTTAGTTAAGAAGTGTGCAGAGATGGAATTAACAATGTCCTACGGAATTAACAATGCCCTACTGCCTAAAAACAGCCAACACTCAAATTAGTACCGTTTGACAGTTTTGGTTAAGAAGTGTGCAGAGATGGAATTAACAATGTCCTACTACTTGCAAACATCCCACAATCACGGTACTACTGGACAGTTTTAGTTAAGAAGTGTGCAGAGATGGAATTAACAATGTCCTACGGAATTAACAATGCCCTACTGCCTAAAAACAGCCAACACTCAAATTAGTACTGTTTGACAGTTTTGGTTAAGAAGTGTGCAGAGATGGAATTAACAATGTCCTACGGAATTAACAATGCCCTACTGCCTAAAAACAGCCAACACTCAAATTAGTACTGTTTGACAGTTTTGGTTAAGAAGTGTGCAGAGATGGAATTAACAATGTCCTACGGAATTAACAATGCCCTACTGCCTAAAAACAGCCAACACTCAAATTAGTACTGTTTGACAGTTTTGGTTAAGAAGTGTGCAGAGATGGAATTAACAATGTCCTACGGAATTAACAATGCCCTACTGCCTAAAAACAGCCAACACTCAAATTAGTACTGTTTGACAGTTTTGGTTAAGAAGTGTGCAGAGATGGAATTAACAATGTCCTACGGAATTAACAATGCCCTACTGCCTAAAAACAGCCAACACTCAAATTAGTACTGTTTGACAGTTTTGGTTAAGAAGTGTGCAGAGATGGAATTAACAATGTCCTACTACTTGCAAACATCCCAAAATCACGGTACCACTGGGCAGTTTTGGTTAAAAAGCGTACAGAGACTAAACTTTTGTGTCGGTTTAACTCGGGTGCATGTTAAGTGATACATGTTTCATTCGAAGCAGAACTATGGTCCTTCATAGTCATTTGATTAATTGTGTGACTGAGATCAGGACTGGACATCCTTGTTGACCTCTGTCCGGTGTCTCCAGTAGTCCATCTGCTTCGTCAAATATCTGTAGTTTTATGCTTTCTCTCTATATATCGGGGCATTTACCCTCAACCAATTCACTGCATTCCTTTGCTATTCCATAAAGCCCAGTCCATGTATTCTCCATATTATTAATTTCTTTCTCTATTTCTCATCTCCATGTGTTTTCAGATCCTCCTCTATTTCTTTCTATCTTGTGTATTTCAGACAAAAGCCTATCTATTTAAATGATCCTCTAGTTGTTTTTAATTTGTCATAACGACCAAAGCGTCTTTTCTTCACATCTTGGTTCAGTGGTATTTGTCTAGTCCTCTCCATGAGCTCCGCATTCAGTGAATATGTCCTTATTTGTAATCCTATTTTGCACACGCTCTAATTAATGAATGTTTGTAGTTTACTTGTAATGGTTCTGATCCATACAAAATATATTTGTTCTTAGTAGTTGTTAACTTACTGTTGTGTAAACGATAGTGGTACATCTCGGCGAGTTTTCTTCGTCGTGTTTACTTGTATGACAACTTTCGATACGACAAGAGGAATCGCATCAACTTCAGGAATGCACAGAACGGCAAAAATGGCCAGGAGAAGACAGAAGAAGGAAAATATGGTGTAAAAATATATGCTAATTCGCACAATGATAAATGACCCCCAGGCCCGCCCCGCTGTCATGCGCGGATGGAATTTGTATACCTCCCGAAGAAAGGTATTCAATTTACGGTGCGCATTGATGCCGCGGGATGCTGTAAGCCGAATACGCAAAACAAGCCATGCCAAGTTGTCCCCCCTTGAAGAGGTTGATGTGTATTCGGCTAGGCGGCGCCGCCACAGTATTATAGTTTATGACTTGCTGAGACCCTATCCGACAAAGGTGCCTCTTTTTCTCGACTTTTCTGACGGTCATTTGATACTGTAAACGGCAAAACTTGTCTTATCCCCTGTATCTATATGCTTCTTGTCTCCCCGCAAATGTTCATATCCCCTTACACAGGCCTTTCGGTGAGTTGTGCCAATATAGTTCTGACTGTTAGATAGCGTGTGATTATTTTTGTCAAGCGGTATTCGTTGGACTGATTGTAATCTTTGTTGTCTTCTCTTGTGTGTCTGGACACCCATAATCTGTATCAGATAACAAGGCGGAGATTTTATCTTGGACGATGTTTTTTAGGAATGCATCCTTTTCACATTATGACGCAGGTAACATTTCATCTCACACTTCGAAATTCAAATTGTGAAGACACGGGGAATCGGGAATAAACAGATAATAGCTACGGTGAGAAGTAATCCTCTTTTCTTCCTGAGAAAAATAATCTTTTTTATTAATACTATAAATGCAATTTTACTAGTGCAGTATAAGTTTACGTGTCTCATCTTTACTACAAATCTCAGTATGGTCTCTACTGAATCTTGACCTGGTTATGTCCTTATATGATTCTTCGCAAAAGCCTGGTCTTATACATCCCTGTGGTTTCTGAACTTGAAGAGGGGAACAAGCGCTCTGCAGTACAGTTCTTGTGGAGAAGGTACTTTAGTACCGTGTCGGGAGGCAACTCTCTACACTAGCCACACTCTTAAAGATGCAGTCCCTTTTCGGGAATAACCTGAGTGTCAATGCACGCGACTTACATCTTACTGTTCTTTGGGATTCTCAAACACAAACTCACGAAGAAGCGAATGTTCAGACAACGTATGCTGCTACTGAAGCTGATAACATGGCACAGCTGCTTCAGTAATAAACTATCTGAGCGGTAGGTAGGTGCGCCACAATTATTACTGAGAACATGAACGAAATTTTATTCGTAAAAAGTTTTATGCATCGCTCCTTTTAATGTGACAACTGAAAAAAAAAAAAATAATTGCTCACAAACAGATACAAATATTAGACAATTCATAACTCAATTATTTCGAACTTTAGCGGTCTTATTCATTCGTCCCACAAAATGCATACTATTTGTTGTTGTTGCATTCTCTCCATTTAACTCGAGTGTAGTCCATGTATATGCTGCTGCTGCTGCTGCTGCTACTACTACTACTACTACTACTACTACTACTACTACTGCTGCTGCTGCTGCTGCTGCTGCTGCTGCTACTACTACTACTACTACTACTACTACTACTGCTGCTGCTGCTGCTGCTGCTACTACTACTACTACTACTACTACTACTACTACTACTGCTACTGCTGCTGCTGCTGCTGCTGCTACTACTACTACTACTACTACTACTACTACTACTACTGCTGCTGCTGCTGCTGCTGCTGCTGCTACTACTACTACTACTACTACTACCACTACTACTACTACTACTACTACTACTGCTGCTGCTGCTGCTGCTGCTGCTGCTACTACTACTACTACTACTACTACTACTACTACTACTAGTTGCTAATACTAGTGAGTGCACGGGACTGATTTTGCGTGAGGGTTAGTTTTTCTTGTTACCAGTTGTTGGCGCCATCAGAGGAACTTGTAATTTACCTCTTCAATCAAGGCCAGGAATTAAACTTCATATACAACTGATGGGTGTGTGGAATGAACCCACAGCTCCACGGTCAACATAAATGCATATATACGTCCATTCAAATACTTCATTCTGAAGCCAACAAAAGTCAGTACTGCCAGACGAGGTCACATTATGGATCTAGACAACTGTGGATTTAATCCAGGCGAGTTGCAATAGGCTAGCTTAGCACCATTTACTTGTGCCATTGAGCGCTGGCAAGTGTAACGGCGTAACCTGTCATCCATTGCTGTCCCTTGCATGCAAACCCGTGGAGAAGTTTGTGAGAAACCGTTAGGGAGCTAACACAGTGAAACAAACATTAGGTGTTGCCAAACCTAAGAGAATGGTAATAACAATATAAGACGGAGAAGAGAAAGTAGTAGTAGTAGCAGCAGCAGCAGCAGCAGGAGTAGTAGTAGTAGTAGTAGTAGCAGCAGCAGCAGCAGCAGCAGCAACAACAGCGGCAGTTGTAGTAAAAACAGTAGCAGCGAAGCAACAGGAGGAACGAACGAACGAACTATTTTCAAAGAGTTAAGAATTGGGCACGCAGACCCGTCTGACATTCTGCCCTTCTTCTCTATTTCCTCTCATACATTCTTTCATTCAACATCTCTTATGAAGCAATTCTTTGACAACAAAAGAACAATAAGCATTAAAACGCATGAAAAATAATCAATAATACATGACTCGTTGAGGCAATGTTTAACATGGGCATCATAAATACCCAAGGCGGATGTAACGTGCCACACATATGGGAATGTTTTTTTTTTGTGCTAGTTGTCGTTCGAGATAATTTACCATTACTATTGCCTTTGTTGCTGTTTTTTTTTTAAAGGGGGCATGTAGTCTGTTCTGAGGTAGTGTTCAAACAGGTTGCGACTGTATGTATAATGATTGGTGGTGTCTTTGAGTTCTTGTGGAAGATTATTCCACAACTGAGTGGCAGAGTATGCTAAGCTTGTTTTATATAAGTCTATCCTAGGTTTAGGGACATGAAGTATATTTAGTCGTTCACTATGTCTTGCTTTATATTTAAACACAAGACAGGACGAAAAGAAGTAGGTCTTGGCAAGAAACTTACCATGACACACGTATAAAAGTTGTGGCCACTTTGATGGCTAATATGTGGACGTCTATTACTTGCAGGAGTAGATATAAAAAAAAAGAATACGCAGGAAGAGGCGGGAGGGGGGAGGGGGTAGAGAAGACAAAGAGGATCAAGAAGAAGAATTGGAAGAAGCACCAGCAGATGAATCAACAGAAGCAGATTAAAAAGAAGAAGAAGAGGAGGAGGAGGAGAGGCAGAAACAGCAGAAGCAAAAGCCTTCATCCACCAACTTGATGAGCAGTTGTGTTTCCATATTTGTAAATATATATGAACGACATATACCTATATTACGAGGGTAATTAATAAGTAAGTCACAAATGGCTGTAGAAAAGTAAGTAAATATGATAACAACTTGAAAACAGTTTATTTGTATACATACATTGTCCCTTTATTATTTCTCAACATAATTTCCACTAGCATTGATGCACGTATCCCATCGTTTTATCAGTCCTCCAAAACCGACTGCTTAGAACTGCATGCTATGTTTTCTAAACTACGTTTTCACTTAGCATTCAGCTTCGGCGTCATTGGCGAAATGTCTCCCGCCAAAGTGGGATTGCAGTGAACATAGCCCCTAGCCATTTCTCGTAAAGCAGTGCATAGTTGAGTAGAAAAAGTTACGCGGGCGAGTCAATAAGTAAGTCACACAGTTCTGTGGGATTGCAGGTCAATGAAAACAAGGCACGCAATTCTATGCATTCGGTTTGGAAGGACTGATAAAACGATGGGATAAGTGCATCAATGTTGGTGGAAATTATGTTGAGAAATAAAGGGACAATGTATGTATAAAAATACACTTGTTTCAAGTTGTTACCATATTTAGTTATTTTTCTACAGCCATTTGTGACCTACTTATTAACTTACCCTCGTAGGTCGGGAGTCAAAAATTAGGTAAGCCATCGACCAAGCAAAACTACTGGACTTTTATGTAAAGCTGGACTGTTGTGTCGGAAAGTGTTCACAGATACCCGGCAAGGTATTTATCAAAATGCTGTTCGGTGTTTATCATTGGACACGGACGAGGCTCGGAGTAAACACTCAGTTCTACTGAGCGGACCCGGTCTTGTCGTTATCCGAATGACGATGCGATAGATAACATTTTTCATCGGTGTCTTAACGAGTGCTTTGATCTCCAACATCTTCTTCTCATAGAAATTTGTAGACCGAACTGGGAATAATAAGAGTTCTGTATCCGTACGTTCCTTCCGGACTCAATCCCATCCTAGGCAAGTGCTCAGGCGACCCCGCTCTGTGGTGCATGTAGAGTTGCCAGACCTCTTTTTAGACTAATATTCTCCGTCCGGCAGGCAAAGCTAAACACCTTTAAAATGTCCGGCTTTTCTTATATTTTATGTTTAAAATTTTTTTTTATGAGTAATTAATAAAGATTATGAGGTAATAATTGTACAATCGGCTGTTTAAATAATGGTTTTAGCGTTTTGAAAAAGGCCTAAATTGAATTTATATATATATTTAACGTTATTGTTTCTTGGTCGATTCACTGAGCGTAAGATTAAGATACACGTATTGGCAGCTATTGTAATAAAATAGTACTGATTGTGGGTTTAATCTGGAACGATTCAAATGAAACATTCAATATGTCCTCCTTTGTCCTCTTGTCTTATTTTGTCTTCCTTTTTGGTGCCTAAGTATCTGGCAAACCTAGGTGCATTGGACTGTCTGTCTCTCCGTCCGTCCGTCCGTCCGCCCGCCCGCCCAACCGCCTGCCAGCCCTCGCGACCGCCCGCCCAGCTATCTGTCTGTCTGTCTGTCTGTCTGTCTGTCTGTCTGCCTGCCTGCCCTTTCATCCATCCATTCATCCACTTACCCACCCACCCACATATCTACCTACCTACCTACCTATCCACTTACATACTTACCTACCTACCTACCTACCCACCTACTCTGTCTTGCAGTCTGTCTGTCTGTCGGTCGGGTGGTAGGTAGGTAGGTAGGTAGGTTGGTAGATGTGTATGTATGCATCGTGACGGGCTTTTCAAATTAAACTCTGGTCCCAGGTAAACCAAACAATAAAATGGGGATCAGGAAATGTTTCAAAACATAAATGCAGTAAACATTTGTCTAGCATCATGTGTCCATTGCGTCTTAAGTCGCGTGAACGGTCGTTTACTAGCTTCATCATAGAATACAGCAAGTTTCAGTAGTCATTCACACCCCATGCTTCTTGGTCAGATGAAAGATCGTTTACTTGCTTCTCTGTAGAATACAGCAAGTTTCAGTAGTCACTCATACCCAATGCTCCTTGGTCGCGTGAAAGGTCGTTTACTTATTTCACAATAGAGTACCGCAAATTTCAGTAGTCACTCACACCCTCCCGCACCAACATTAATGCTAACTTTTACGTAGTTTTAATTGTATAGAAGTGGATAACTCGATGAGTGTACAAGCAATGTCCTGCAAAATGCGCGCAACATTTGAAAATATACAACTGTAGTGATTGGCACGGCCTGGTTGTTTGTGTATTTTATTAGTGTCCTCCATTATATTGTACTGACTTCCGGCAAACGATGGATTGAAAGAACTGCATTGGCTGTGAACACAACCAAGTGTAAAGCACACGCTTCAGCGTTTAGCAAATGTCTTTTCTTATTTACGTGAAAAGCAAAACAGGTTAGAGGTGGTGGTGATAATAGTAGTAGTAGTAGTAACAGTAATAATAGTTGTAGTAGACTTCGACTGAAAGGCAAAAGAGAGTAGTAGTTGTAGCAGCAGTAGTAGTAGTAGAATGTTTCAGCTTTCTCACATGCCTGTGCCAACTTTGGGCTCAATATAAACTTGGAGAAGACTGTAGTTATATACCAGCCAGCTCCAGGGAATAATCACACTGTGCCGAATATCAAAGTGAATGGTCATAGACTAAGTGTTGTGGACAATTCACTTATCTTGGCAGCACTGTGTCACAAGCTGCCCCAATTGATGACGAAGTGAATGCAAGAATCTCCAAGGCCAGCGCGGCCTTTGGCAGACTGTACAAGAATGTATGGGACAGAAATGGAATACGCCTGCAAACAAAGCTGAAAATCTACAAAGCAGTTGTATTATCCACACTGCTATATGCTTGTGAAACCTGGACTGTTTATCAGCGACACGCTAGGAAATTAAACCACTTCCACATAGTCTGCCTTAGGAAGCTACTGAAGATTAAATGACAAGACAAGATCCCAGACACTGAAGTCCATGAAAGAGCGTCCATGCCCAGTATCCACACTCTACTAATGAAGAATCGGATTCGCTGGTCTGGTCACCTAACTCGTATCCAGATCACAGGCTCCCTAAACGAATTTTTTACGGCGAGTTGCGTTGTGGTAAACGCTCCCAAGGCGGCCAGAGGAAACGCTTTAAAGACACTGAAAATTTAACTGAATGCTTTTGGAATTCATCAAGACATCTGAGAGACTGCAGCCAGAGATCGAAATTCGTGGCGTGCATAATTACGCAAGGGTGCATTCACGGTGAGGCAACCAGGACTGCAAGAGCTGTGAAGAAAAGGCAGGACAGAAAAACCACTGCAGGAAAACCTCCTCCAGAAACGTCTAACAAGCTTTGTCCACATTGTCAAAGAACATTTCGAGCCAAAATAGGCCTTATCAGCCATCTTAGAACTCACGGCTCCATATTTTCAATCCCACTGGATGAAATGAATGGTCATCATCATTCTTGATGGACAAACAATAGTAGTAGAAAAAGCAGCAATAATATTAGCAATAGTAGTAGTAGTGGTGCCGGTCTCTCTGGCCGAGGGGTTACAATACTTTCTCCGTAATCCCGTTTATCACGCAGAGTCTCGTAGCGGGTGATAACTGGGAGCGGTTCTACCCCCCGCTGGTGACTTGCGGGATAACTGAGCCGGCCGCTCAGAAAGCAATGGCAAACTACTGTGCGTAATCTTGCCAAGAAATCAACAGACAGCTGAAAGATGCTGCTGTTGACAGCGATGTCCTGTATATGCGAATGTAAAAAAAAAAAGTAGTAGTGGTGGTGGTGGTGGCGGCGGCATCGGCGGCGGTGGCGAGGGCGGTGGTGGTGGAATTTTTTTCGCATATCCTTTACAGGACATTGCAGTCAACACCAGCATTTTCAGCTCCTGTTGATGTTTGGCAATTTTTACGTTCAGTAGTTTGCCATTGTTTCTGAACGACCGGCTGACATACCACCGTAAGCAACCAACACGACACGATCTGCTGCCGAATTTCACATAGCTGTGTTTCGTACGTGAGTATACGAGATTACGAACAACGTATTTAAAATCCTCGGCAAGGGAGACCGGCAGTAGTAGATTGGACAGGGTGTATTGGCACCACTTGTTATACACCTACAAGCACGACCTATATATAATATATAGCATACTACTACTACTACTACTACTACTACTACTACTACTACTACTACTACTACTACTACTACCACCACTACTACTACTACTACTACTACTACTACTACTACTACTACTACTACTACTACTACTACTACTACTACTACTACTACTACTAGTTGCTGCATACAGGACTTCGCGTTGGAGCTCAAGCCAACGAACACAAGCAAGCAAGCAAGCAATCTTCCCAATCAAAAGGTAAAATGAACTCTGGCAGATAATAAGTGTAGTTATAGCCCCTGTCTCAAGTGGGATAATTAGCCTGGTCGTGACATTGGACGGCTCAAATCTCTTACATACCGTAGTGAATGCCCAGGGTCGTGCCCAGTGCCCTAATGTTGCCTGAAAAGTAAGAGTATTATTTTTCTCCACCCAGGATATTATCAGCATCAATCAGCCAATGGTGTCTGTGTCGATAGCATCGTCTGAAGCTTCCTTTGTATGGTGGCAACCTAGTTAAGTATCAGCGTCCTCAGTTGGTGTCCACTACTATGTTATCTGACCGGGATCAGATTGGGACTGTAAACGTGATGGCTATAACTAGGGTTGGCTGGGTATCCGAGGGCTATTCTAGATCTTCATGATAATGCCAGCTGATTGAATTGTCATTAGATATGGCACCAAGCAGATAACATCACACAGCACAACCACCCTAGCTATGAACAGCCAGAAGTGTATTTACGGCTGTTAATTGCTCTCACTGAAGATACGGTCAAGAAGTAGAAATCACAGCAAGCTGGACAAAAGACAAATGGAAAGCTATACCCACGTTTGGATGGGAACCTGTCATCTACAGATGACATGGCTTTATGAATGGGGGTGTAGCTCAAGGCACGAGTAGCTGCCCACCCAAACTTAATGATTGATAGTTATATTAACCTTAACGGGTATATTTCTTCCATAGTAATGTTACTTACTACTCTTCTTCTTTTGTCCTACTGCTTTAGCCGCGAAGCGTCGCAGAGAAGAGTAGATGTTTTTATTTATTTATTTATTTTTTTTTTTTTTTGGGGGGGGGGGGGAATGTCTTGTTGCTTGTGCTAATGTCATATTTGATTTCTTCAGATTTAAGTGTCTCTTTTACTCCATGTAGCAATCTCTTCCCGAGTCGACCTCCCACCTTGTATTCCGATTTTATATTGTAGAACACCATAGTCGCTGATCTTGTTCAATTTTATATAAATGCCCGAGTAATTTCAGCAATTCTTTGCTGTTCTATACAGTCTGTAGTTGGTGTTATATGTACACTTAATTTTAGTTACTCATTTGTCACTCATCTCCTCTTGTCTTTACAGCTGCGTTTCTTATGCTTCTCATCTCACCTGATGTGGTTTTACGCCTATGTGCTTGTATCCATATCTGGCATTAGTAACACACTATTGGGAATAAATCATCTATCAGTTTCTCTTTTACTGAATGCATGTTGAATTGTGTTTTGATGTTTTAGGGTAGGTGCTATTTGTTGGCTGATGCATTTACTTTCTGTATTCTTGTTTCTATTTCTCTATCGAGTCTTCACCCTCTGTTAACAAACTACCCAGATACTTGTACTCTGTAAGTTGTATTAATGATCTTTTTACGTTTATGATATATTGCACTGGTGTTCGTCGAATTGTCATACATTCTGGCTGCCTTTGCTTCCCATACATTTCCCTGGTAAACAGCGGAAGTTAACGATTAATTAATCGATTAATCGTTCATTATTTTTAACGATTAATTTTTTTTAAAGATTAATCGAAAACTTTTCTCCCATCACTTATACAAATGAATCGGATGTCGAAAAATTGTCGAACATGTTAAACATAGTGCTGCAAACACAACTGAGTTGCAAACTTGTACTGAATCACCATTGTGTAAGCTGCAGCAAGATATACCAACAAGATGGAACAGTATTTCTATTATGCTACAGAGTCTTCTACAGGCCAGAGAAGCATTAACTGTCTACATGTCAGATGAAAAGAAGCAATACAAAGGTCAAAAAATGTGAGATTCAGAATGGGAGAAGATTTCGAAATATGTCAAAGTTTTGGACTGATTCTGTCAGACCACGGTCCTGCTTGGCGGTCAAGATTATGTTTCATGTAGCTTGTGTATTGCCACTGCTATCATCGTTGACAAAGCATATGACTGTACACGATGATGATCCGGGCTACATAGCTAACTTTAAGGCAGCATCTTTTAATGACTTCAGTGAACGTGTAGCTAATATGACAAGTATTGAAATACTACAGATTGCAACAGCACTTGATCCACGCTACAAATACCTGAAGTGTTTGTCAAAAGACGCAAAAGAACGAACTTGGTCACTTTTTGAACAACAAATAGCAGTTGATGTTCATGATGAGCAGATGGAGACTGCTACAAAGAAAATGATACTGACATTGACAATGAAACTATATGTGAACCAAATGAAAAGCGCATTAAGCTAATGGCACCTGAAATTGAGAAGAAAGTTGCTGAATCGGTTGACCCTTTACAATGGTAGAAACTTAATGAACATCGATATCCGAAATTGGCATTAATTGCCAAGACCGTTCTTTGCATACCGGCTACCCCAATTCCATGTGAACGGTTGTTCAGCTCTGCAGGTTATATTGTTAATAAGACGCGCTCGTCACTTGAACCAAATACTGTCAACTTACTCATCTATTTGCGTAGTTGGTTATTAGATGACATATGAACAAGACAATCTAGTGTTATTTCGATTTTTGACAAATACGACTATAATGTGAGTTATGTGACTATAAATGTTTTGCTTTAATCGAAATTAACTGTTAATTAATAGTTAATATTTCAAAAGTTAACTATTAAATTTAAATTAATATATATATATATATATATATATATATATATATATATATATATATATATATATATATATATATATATATATATATATATATCCGGTCTCCCTGGCGTAGGTGTTAACGTCTTTTTCCGTAATCCTGTATATTCTCGTGAGTAACACAGCTGCGCTAGAATCGGCAGCGGTTCGCGCCGGGCAGATAACTTAGGGACGAACGAACGAACGAACGAACAATCTTTATTATTTTCAAAGGATTACGACTTAGGCACGTAGGCCCGTCTGAAATTCTGCCCTTCTTCTCTAATTCCTCTCATACATTATTTCATTCACCATCACTTATGAAGCTAATATTAGACAACAAAAGAACAGTAAGCATTAATACGCATGAAAAATTATCAATAATACATGACTCACTGAGGCAATGTTTACCATGGACATGATAAATACCAAAGGAAGATGTAACGTGCCATACATATGGGTATGTTTATTAACTAGTCGCCGTTTGAGATAATTTACCATTATTATTTTAGGGGGGGGGGGGCATGTAGTTTGTACTGAGATAGTGTTCAAACAGGTTGCGACTGTATGTATAATGATTGGTGGTGTCTTTGATTTCTTGTGGAAGATTTTTCCACAACTGAGTGGCAGAGTATGCTAAGCTTGTTTTATATGTCTATCCAGGGTTTAGGGACATAAAGTATATTTAGCTGTTCGCTATGTCTTGCGTTATATTTGAACAATGGCCAAAGGTAGCTTGGAGCATTTTGAGATAGGAGTTTGTGAATTAGTTTACACTTATTAAAAAGTAGGCGTTTGTGGAGTGGCAGTAACTGAAGACATGTGAGCCGGTCGCTCAGAAAGCAATGGCAAACGACTGAACGCAATCTTGCCTAGTATATCAACAGCAGCTGAAAAATGCTGGTGTTGACTGCAACGTCCTGTGAGGGATACGCGATATACACACACATACACACACACACACACACACACACACACACGCGTGTGTGTGTGTGTTGTATAGGCTTTAAACATACAAATAAATTGACCGAAGTAATTTCCTGCTATGGGTCTGTGATGTGGTAGCGCTATCACAGTGGTTCTCAACCTTTTTTTGGCTCATGCACACTTCACCATATGTTCAGAATGTAATTTCCCCCTTTCGTATTTCATCCCTATAAATCCCCCCCCCCCCCACTCCAACCGCCCCTACACAGTATACGTAGAAAGGGAAGCTAAATTTAATAATACGAGTCTAGGCGCCTACATAAAACGTAATTAGCGGGTCTACTTACGTTATAAAACAAATTTCAGAAGGCCGGGAAGTACAGAACCGTAAAGTGTCGAGGGAAAAACAATATAAAGTAATCGGTTTTTATATTAACGCGATCTTGAAATAATCTTAATCCAACCCCACCCCCACCTCCCCTCACCCCCACGATATTTTTTAAGGACTTGTCATACTCGAAACCCTGACTGTTTTTTTTTTTCTGCTTCTTATTTACTGTGCTTTAATTATCTTCGGTGTTTTAATTTATGTATAATATCCCCTACTCGGCTTTACAAATCATTACAATATCCGTTGTCATATGGTTTGTTGGTTGATTGAATGGAACACTTGCGTTTTAAAACTCTTTGTCCGGTGATTTGGCCGTTGAATTCGCCTGTACGTTCACGGGGACTCTTGTGGGACTGCCTTTCCTTACCCTGAATACCCTCTGAGTATGTTTTATTTTGTTTCTGCGCTCGTTCGCTTTGAACTCCAGCATATTCCGTACACGCTACCTCTAGTAGCACTGGACTGCGTTTTGCGTATGGCTAAACGATCCCCTTTAACAGTGTCCCTCACCATCAGGCGAACCCACTCCGACTTCAGAGGTACTTGGTAATTTACGTCTCCAAGTCAAGGAAATTAGCATTTTAGAGGGTTTGAACCTGGAATTAGTCCTAGACTGTCAATGTCTCATCACATGTTTTGGATCATCATCATCATGTGACATGCAAGCAAGCGTGGGCGGTCGTGTTTCGCCATCTCACACGATCACGAGAGTCATGAATCTGTGTTCTTATCCCGACCATGCCATGTGGTCAAGCCATCTAGATATTTATTTCTCTGACTTCCTCTTGTTTTTTCCCCCTCAATCTTGCCAGTTTTCACTAAGTTCTCCAGTTTATTTCTTATCATAACATGCTAAAAAATGTTACTGTTTAATTCAATTAAATTACTTTTAACTTATCTAATCACTTTACGGTTTTCATTTGTTCCTTGTAGGACTTGGTCATTGATTTTTCTGACTGTCCATGGCATTCTTTGCATTTCCACAGAAACCACATTTCCACTGCCGTTAGATGTTTTTCAGCTTGTCTGCTCATTGTCCACGTTTCACATCCATACAAGAGTACAGGTTCTATGCAGCACTTCAACAATCTTTTCCTCGTTGCAACTGACATATGTTTTATTAGTCAGTTTCTTTTACATTTGTCAAAAGACAACCTTTGCTATAGCGATTCTTGTTCTAGTCTCTTCAAGGTTTCTCCCATCAGATGCTATGACTGATCACTGATAGTTGTTACATCGACAAGAATGACACTGAAAAATACAAAGAATACCATGGATGGATAGAGAAACCATTGAGCAAGTCCTACAAGATGCAAATGATAAACTGATTAGAGAAATTATTCATAGACAGTGAAGTATCTTTGGATCTGTTATGATGAGGATTAAACTGGAACACTTACTGACAGCTGGCAAAAAGTGATGGAGAAAGAGCAAGGGAAGACAGGCTAATTTATACCTGGATAGTTTGATCATATGGCATAATTTGGACTAGATCATAAATCTGATCTATGACTCTGGTGATTGCGTGATATGGCGATCAATGATCGCTTATCGACATAAAACTAGATAATGATGATGATAATATTATGTTGACTTTGTATTCGATATTTTGTATGCAGGATATATTATTATTATTATTATTATTATTATTATTATTATTATTATTATTATTATTATTATATATAATGCGCTTAAAAGAGACCGTAGGTGGCATACACTTATCAGTTTTGCCTAATAATCTGTATGTCTTGACAGCTGTAATAGCTGTGCGCATCAGTAATCCGTTACAATGTTTGTGAGCGCATCAGTAATCCGTTACAATGGTTGTGAGCGCATTAGTAATCCGTTACAATGTTTGTGAGCGCATCAGTAATCCGTTACAATGTTTGTTTATTCTTAGGTACCTTGGTGTTGCCAGTTCCTACCAGATCCTTGCAGACGAGGTGCGCCATAAACCGGACATTGCTTGCGCTAATCTTCAGTTCTTGCAGCCCCACCAAAGGGAGATCTGTAGCCACGACGTCAAGCTGCTGGACGTCATACGCAAGGGCGCTTCTATGGGGATAGAAGAGTGCCAGTTCCAGTTTCAAGACAGAAGATGGAATTGTACCACTTACAATAACACCAGCGTATTTGGACCTGTATTACATATCAGTAAGTTTGCTGTATATTAATAGTCATCATCGTTACCACAACCAGACGCCCTCACTTCCCAGGGCATTTCCTGGTACCCATTTTAGACTTCGTACAGCAGGAGTTAACATAATCATCATCATCATCATCATCATCATCATCATCATCATCATCATCATCATCATCACCACCACCATCACCACCACCATCGTCATCATCATATGTAATACTCCCTTACAGAAAAGGGTTAGCTGTTGAAGTGTCTCCCCATGTATGAATTCGGTGACTCTTGCCATTGGCTTTCTTCAATGAGATCTGCTTCGGCAATAGAACCTTGTGTAGTCATCCATCACCATACAAACTGGCCTACAGTGTTCATTCTGTGTGAAGACAATTACTGTATGTTAACTAGCTAGTGGGAGTGGTAGTAGCACTGTGGTTAACACACTTTCCTGTCGACTTGATGGTATTATGTTCGAATCCCCATTCAGCTAGATTTCTAAAATTAACCAGAGCTGCCAGTTGACCCAACCTAACATCGGTGCCAGGAAGGGTCCAGGGAAGTAAGGCGGCTGGCGTAATATTGACCCGTCTAGGTTGATTGGTCTAAGATGTGACGCTAGCACCCTATACCGAATACGCTTCAAGGTATGTGAGAGGTCCGTTTCTTTTTATTTTATTACCCCGTGCTTACAGCGTAACTTAAGCGCCATCTGTTTTCTGTATAAAAGCATGGGAAGTCAGTAGTTACCAAGACTTTGTGGTGATTTGCTAGATATAGAAAGGGATGTTACATATGCGCTGGTATTGTTGTTTTAAATCAGCGGACACGCTAGGTGGATTTATTCAGAAACCCGTGGTTAGTAGACAGACACCGCAAGTCAAGTCCATATTTGAAGTAAAAGACACCCTCAGCTGCTTTAATGATATAATTCAGTTTCTGTAAAATATTTAATCACTTACCAACTTCCTCCACCTCTCGTATTGGTTATATTACTCATATCTGACTTAGTTTGCCTTCCCTCTCTCTGTGTACAGGAAGCGATATTCTACAACACCCCCCCCCCAAACCACACACATACACACACGCACACACACACACACGCACACACACACACACACACACACACACGATGATTCTTATATAAAAATTAAAATGTGGAAAATATCAAAGAAGTAAATGGGCGAAATGAATGTCCATTTACGGGGTATAATTGAAATGCAGTGTCCAGAAGCAGGAAGAAATATTTACGTAAATACACAATTATTTACTCAGGGAACAAATAACAAGGAGAATTTCGCATAATTGTGGATCCTCGGAGAGGAAAAATGATTAATGTAGTTAGAGCACTCTTAACTTGAGTGATATTAGTAAAATCCAGGATTATGTTCGGAATATCAATAAAACACCGGCACTTGCACTAACAATAGACAGCGCAGACGCTGAAATAGATACATTTTACAGTGATTTACATAGCACTGAACCTGTCCATAACATTTGAAATATTGGTTGTTCGTGGGGGCTACAATGCAAAAGTGGGCATTGCAAAAGTTAGCTGACTGACTGGTGGCTATGGCTTAGATTGAAGAAATGAGCGAGGTGGCAAACTGATAGCTTGGGAAAAATCATGCGATGATAACAGATAACTGTCATTTACTGTCAAATACAGTAGTTGACAGTTATCTGTTATCATCGAATACATAACAGATAACATCTGGTTCAAATACTGTCGTCGGTGTTTATTGAATTTTAAAACACAGGAAAAGTATGATTGCGATCGAAAACATTGGAAACTAATGTTCGCAATCACATTGACTACTTATTGATTTTAATAACATTCAGCAAAGTCTCTTCGCTGGCTGTTGAAGGTGAGGTCAGAGCTAGTATGGGAATGTCCCGAGTGCGTTGATGTCGGTTCTTCACTAATCAGAAGTTTCCTGCCGTGTTTGCTCTGCGGTGTTTTCACCAGATCACAGTACAGAAAATCAAATTGATCTTATCTGTATTAACTAGAAACTTCGATCATATCATGAAGAAATCCTTCCAGAGGTGTACATGTAGGTACAGATGACTATAGACAGATAATCAAAATTATACGATGAGACTCAAGAGATATACAGCCTCTTGTAAACATGAAAATAAGTACAATATAGACTATTTCTGAAATAAAAAAAAAAAAGCAACAACAATTAACAAAGGATGGTCGCAGTTTATAATTACTGCCATAGTTAGAAGATGGGGTGAGTACCCAAGACTATATAGTCTGTCCGGAAATTAATGCCGTCATTCACGATCAATTATTTTGAAAACTGTCTGTTGCATCGTTATGAAATTTTTCCTGCCGTCTTATATTTACCCCCACCCAAGGAATATGTCTTTGATAAGTCCAAAAGCAACTTAAATCATCGAAAGCGGCGACATTTCTTTGATGTTTTGGGGAAAATGTAGTGAATTTACGTTAACAAACTAGTCTTACAGTAAACCACGTTATTTCTGGTAAGGACACAAGTACAAGGCGTAGCCAGATTCGTATGGGAGTGGGTGCAATAAAAAAGTAGCTTAAATGTCGATAGGGTCGACTGCATTGCACCGGGTTTTTATCTCATATGGGTCAGTCTCTTCCGCAGGGCGGAAAGCGTCGCACAAAGCACGAACTCCGTAGCTCCAGCGACGACCCTCTGGAGTCTCCGAAAAAAATGCACTCGTGAAATGAAAGAATCGAACATACAACCTTCAGAGCCCGAGTCAGACGGCTTGACCACTTCACCACGGAGACTCCCGAGAGGGGTGCAATATGTAATATTAGTAAAGACAGAGAATTTACAGAGGCATGGGGTAAATGTGTAAATTGACAGGAAAGTAGAAAAAATATATTTCTTACCTTATTTTTCATTTCCTTCTTGTTTCTTCAGCTGCTGGTTAATAATTTTACACATGTATTCATGTTACTAGAATACATTTAGCTTTTTATACTGAGTTCGTGAAAGCTTCCAAATAGCTGTGCGTTAATGTGCGTATGGAGTGACCAGAAATGATACCGCAATTTAGTCATCATGTGTCCATTTTAAAGGATCTGTTCAGCTGTCTGTGTAGTTTGTTCACACGTACACATGGATGACAGACCCGCTTTGAGTCTTCGTGAAAGATTGTATACTCTGCTGTTTACTGTTCAGAGACGGAACATGATTATCTGTTTTGCACTATGAAAATAATTGTCAGTGTCTCTGTAGTGGGCTTTCTTCTTAACAACCAAGATGTTGGTCCTCTTTTTATTGAAGTTTATAGATTGATTCGTATGCACGTGTGTTGTCCCCTAATTTGACAACGTGTTTGCTCTCACGTTTCTTGTTATGCCACAATATGCCAGTTTCCATTACTCTTCTGTTGGCATTCAATGCGTTTAGTATGTGTATTTTTTTTTTCAATACCAGTTGTTAGTCACCGCTGAGGGCTTGCGGAATTGAAAATTCATCACTGTGGAATACAAACTGTTGCCATTAACATTGTGCTGATGCTGTAATGTTTAGGGCCTGCAATTCTTCTGAATATGTGGAGCAAAATATCCCAGTCGGTGTGCATGTGGATTAATGTCTGCGATCTGCCCTGACCTTAATCGGTATCGGACGATTCCTGTAGGTTGATGACTGCTATCGGTTGCATACAATTCAATCCATCCTTTCTCCAATAGTCATCTTCCTCTTTCAACACATGGTCCTCACATTTTTTCCAGCAACTTTTATCAATTTTTAATAGCGCGGTCTGAGTTAGCATCTTGACGTCAGACAATTTGAATAGATTGATTGATTTAGAAACCGACATCATAGCATTCGGGTCATTCCCATAAGCGCTCCGTCCCCATCCTCAGCAGCCAGCGAAGAGTTCCAACACCAATAATTCCATTAGCAACCTGATTATATGTCCGTCTCGCCTTTCCTCTGAGGGTCGAGCCTCGGCCAGATATCCTCGTCACTCCTCGCTGCCTCATTCTTGCCAGACTATGGTGATCCATTTGCTCCTCCGAGGTGTACACGTGCTCCCACAAGGCCGTAACCACGTGTGCCTTGTCATGCATCAATGCCGTAGGTATTTTGTCCTCTTGGGTAACTACATTGTGATATGATGCATTGTCCATAATTAGACAAGACGGTCTATCTAGGGATAGAAGCACTGTATTCTCGAGCCAATCGCTAAATACATTGCCATTCATCTCATTATGAAAATCCCTATTGTCTGTATGCTTTGATACGAACACGAATCCAGTATTCTGTAGTAAACCATTTTGAGTACTACCAGCATGGGCTATAACGAAACGCTGTCCTTTACTACTGGGCACATGTCGCGTTATCTTTCCGTCCACTGATTGTCATTCCTTTTCACTTGTGTGGTGCGTATTGATCCAGATTTCATTCAAATAACTATGTCCTAATTTTATTTGCGCATTTCCCTTATTTCACGTAGGTATCTGCTTCTCGTGGCTCCTAAATGCGGTTGCTCGCAAATGATATTTCTACCTCCCTTGTATTTTCTAAACGTGAAGCCTTATATGAAAGGACCCACATTAATGACACACCTCTGAAGATACTGCTACACCACTGAACACTCCCCGTTTCACTACTCAAGGCTCTTTTCGTAAAGCCAATCCCGTGAAAACCGTTAAAATTTACTATTGAACGCTTATGTTTCCTCGTGAAGATGTAATACTTCTAATAATGTGCACTTCATCTCTGTCCCGTAAATTATATACCGCATATAAACACATTTTAAAATCTGCTGTACAATCTCCAGAACAGAAATTTTTTTGGTTGGGTGGACATCATGATAAAGTTACATGCTAAATCTCATCATTTTCTCTCATCTGGTTACTGAGATATGGAATTTTATATTCGGGCAGACAAAAATAAATGGACTATAGTTAAATTCATGTGGAATGAATAATGTATAGAAGTCCTTAGAAGATAAATCGAAAACATAAGGCATGGATGATTACCTAAATTTTTAAAGCAATAGAAATAAGGAAACATTAAAAACACAATAGAAAAACAATAGAAAGACGATTTAAGATTTATACAATTGCACATCCTTAGCTTCTAAAGTCTATGAAAGAAGAAGAAGAAGAAGAAGAAGAAGAAGAAGAAGATAATAATAATAATAAATTAAGAAAGCGGATAATTGGGAAGATACTATCTGGATCCCTAAGAGCAGACAGAAGTCAAAGTGGCACAATGAAACACCAGCGACTTTTACACGACTAGGAAAATAGTAGCAATATAGATGTGCATTTCTCCACCATTGTGTCTACAATGTTTTGCAGACAACTCCGAGACTACCTTAAAAGCAGTGCCATGTCTCAAGAGTTGTATATTTTGGCCACGAACTTTCACTTCATCAAGATGTTCCTTACTGGAGAAGACCTAGTTTCCTCGAGTCTGGACAGTATCAAGTATCTTATATTTGCTGAACATACTTGTTGGGTTTATGAAGGAAACAATGTATCTCCTTCAACACGATCAAAAAATCTGAAAACACAAAAGTTCTTGTTTTACCACACATCGCATTCATTTGGGTGAAAATAGAAATATGAACTTGGCAATGAATTCGTGTAGTTCATCTAACACAACATCAAAGGACCTTTCAATCCTCAAAGAGGTGTAGAAATCCCTACATCGATTGTCCTCTTCTCTGCGTCTGCCTTCTGTTCAGACTCCGCGCAACCTCCTTTCAGATGCAATTACAAAGAGCAAATTTAAGTTTCATTCATTGCTGCTAGATCAAAGATCCTGGCAGAAGAGCTCTAAATGTTGAGAGTTGTCGAGCCTTGCGCACATATCCGCCCAAAATAATGGGCTTTGGAATATAGAGAGTGTCTCAAGAGGTTTTTATACCCAATGTCACTTGTATTATGTCCAGCAGTTCCTTTGAAAAATTGTCGGTAAACGCACAGCACGAGTTACTGCCCATCGGAAGAAAGCTCGTTTTCCCGTATTCAGGTGCTAAAATATGAGTCAGATTAACCCAAACCCTTTTAGCAGCACTTGTGAGCCACTTGTAAGGTATAAACATACACCAACGTTTGCTCAGAAACCGATTATCTGTGCTGGATTTCAAAGCTGCAGAGATGCTGGAGTTTTAGGAAGGATACCTTGTGTGTATGTGCCCACCCAAACACAATCGGACAGGGGAGAGTAAAATAAAACTTTATTTTCAACAAGGGGAATAATGCGGTAGGGAGTTTAGTGTAGGAACCTTCGCGAATGCAACGATGTCTGTTTGCTCTTGTTTCCAGCGGAGTCGTGGCAGTTGACGAGATTTCCTACATCAAAAGAAGTCTCCAAGGTGCTGTAGTGTGACATTGCGATGTAAAAAAAAAAAAAACCTCGTTCGACCACGCCGGGTGATGAGTGAGTGTCGGCAGATACAAATCTCAAGGGTAGCATTTCAAGCAAATTAAACTGCGTCACAGTTATCCCATAAGTCCTGTAATGAAAGATAATGTTAAAAAAATACAAATTTACCTTCACATGACAGCTTCTCTGACAATAAAATGCACACAAGTTCAATAGCAATGAAAGAAAACCAATAAGAAGGCGAGGTATTACAGTAATATAACAGATACTCAGGCCTGATTTGAAACGTAAAAGATTTACATATGCTAGATCACAGCTTTATGCGTTGGGTGTCAGAGTCATTCCAAAACCCAAATGGATTGATTGATTACGCCCAATCAGGTCTTGCAGTTTTTGAAACTTGTACATTGTGACAGGTACGAAGGACATATCTGTGATATCTAGTGTATTATAACAAACGCATATCTGAATACACTTAACTTGTGAATGACTTCACTCTGTTTGACATCTGACTAAAACACGCAAGGGTCTACTGTATAGTTGATCACATTTACATAATGCGCTCTCAATGAAAACACTTATTCAAGTTCATTTCTGTTGTTTTTTGTTTGTTTTGTTTTGTATTTGCATTTGCACGATTTGAAATAAAGTGTAGTCCATACACGTGCTACTACTTCTTAATGCACTAGAACAATGATTCCCAACGTGGGGCCCACGCCCAACAGGGGGTGGGGGGGGGGGGCAATTCGATTGTTAAGGGGGGCAATTCGAAAATGGAAGAAATCGGCTGGATATAACAAACCGGGGAGACTTGAGACTGAAGATAACTAAATTGGAACCTGACATAAAATCTCCTTGCAGCAAGCATCAAGCGCACGGATCTCACTAAATTTAAATAATTACTAATAATTAAAATAATATAGAAAAATCTTTCATTAAAATTATTTTGTACTTGAATTTCAGTTCTCCATTATATGTTTTGAAAATTTACTTACTGTGTTTGCTCAATAATTTCCTAGTGATTTCTTCCTAAAACCTATCGGTCCTTTGGCTAGGATCGGGTGCATGTGCTGCTCTCTCCCCCCCCCCCCTCCCCGGTGGTGTGCCTGGTCTGGTCGGGGGCCGGGATGATCAAATAAAAACCCATCACATATCTTTACCCGTGTGTTGCACTGATGCCTAGCACGCACGTCGTAAGAGGCGACTAAGGAGGCTATGGTTCCATCGCCCTGCTACTGAGTGAGTGCGTGGCGCGACACTGTGAGCTGTGAATTTCGCGTGGAATGCTTTTGCATCTGTCCGCGGTTGTTTTTAGCGTGAACTGCGTGTTCGAAACGATGGCGGCCGGCTGTTGCTGGATTGACTGGTTTGCCTTTTTGGTTCACGAGCACATTTTTCAGGAGACTCCTGGGAGTCGGCGCTGTAGCTACGGAGTTCGTGCTTTGTGCGGCGCTTTCGGTGGGTCGCCCTGCAGAAAGAGACCGAGTCATATGGGATAAAACCCGGGTCAATGAAGTCTTTCTGGTGACTGCCGTTTCCATCGACGATGAACTGTATTTTTCGTGGAGGACTTGTGTTGGCATTCTGGAGGCGGCATTATGCACAGTGTACCTGTGCGGGCTGTTGGCTTACCGACACTCCTGTCTATTCCATTGTTCACATAGAGCAGTGGGGAGCATTTTGTGTGATATTCACTGGCACAGGAACGGAGCAATATGGGGACTACCCGTTGCCGTGAAGTTGCAACCGCGACTAACTAACTAACTAACTAACTAACTAACTAACTAACTAACTAACTAACTAACTGCCTTAGATGTGGGCCTGGTGGACCACTGTGGGCAATAGCTCACAGTGAGACTAAGGGTCCACAGAAAAAAGGGGGAGGCGGGGGAATCAGCTTGTCCGGGGTAACTGCCAAACAAAAAATCAAAACACAAAAAATTCACCCAACACAACCGACACACAGGGACGCGGGGGGGGGGGGGGGAGGAGGGGTGGCCCCTCTGGGAACCGTGAGCCCTTCTAAAAAAAAAATCCAAGTTTATTTAGTGAACATTTCAATTTTTGAATATTAAAAATGATTCATGTTTGGGGGGGGGGGGGCATAATAATTTTAGAAAGGCTTAGGTGGGGCACAGCACAAAAAAGGTTGGGAAACACTGCACTAGACTGATGTTTGCTTGTGTATTAGCTTTCCCTATTACCAGTGTCTCAAGCCATCAGGCGAACCCATTCCTATTCCTGAGGTACTTGTAATTTACGTTCACAAGTCAAAGACGAGAGGTCAACATTTGAGCCTAATTGATCGGTGTAGGGATTGTAATGGTTGTATCGGCATCAACAGCCGGAAGTTAAGAGTGAGCGCTTTCATCCATTCGACCACGCCGATCTCCTCTCATTGTAATGAAAGTGACTAGCAACGACAGTTGTAATATCGTTTGCTGGAGACTGTGCTCCGTGAGGCGATCCACGATGTTTCTGCCATCTTACTCTTCACAACCGAAACAACAGACAAGTGTCCATTTTATGCTCTGTTCTCCACACTGTGTCGTAGTGATCCCGTGACCTGGCGTCCGAACGACCGTCAGAGAATGGGTGTTAATTGTTTAGTAGATGATGTATCTGACCTGTGACCATCTACAGGTAGATGCAACCCTAATGCGTGGCCGTCAAATATACAATGCCAAGGGGGTTTCTTATCCTCTTCTATGGTGATCAATATTTGTGAAGTCTATTCTACAATTTGCCTTATATGGTTGCTTACACGAGCCACATTTCCACTCTCTGACATTATTTTGACAAAAGTCTTGTCGTCAGTAGCTGGTGCAGATGAGCTTGTGTTTCGGGAGCATCCGTGGCGAAGTGGTCAAGCCGTTTGACTCGGGCTCCGAAGGTTATGGGTTTGATTCAGGGCCGCGTCCTTCGGTTCACGAGTGCAGTTTTTCGGAGACACCCGAGGGTCGTCGCTAGAGCTACGGAGTTCGTGCTTTGTGCGACGCTTTCCGCGCTGCGGAAAGAGACCGAGCCATATGGGATAAAACCCCGGTGCAATGAAGTCGACTCTGTCGACTTTCAAGCGCATTTTTTCCCACAATTGCAAGTCCACCTGCCGTATAATGTCTTTTATAGAGAATCCGTAGGTATGTCTGAAAACTATCCGGTCCCCATTTTACGAGACTGCGTGTATTGCAGAGCCCTTCCAGCAGTGAACAAGTTCATTCCTACCAGTAGTAAGGATTGTCATCAGTGGGCCATTTTGGCTTTTCTGTTGCAGACATTGGATAAACCCGACTGGCAGAGATTGATAGCGATTGGTGAAAATGTACCTTTAATTTGTATGTAAATAACCACATGTCCTTTACCTTGTGCACTATAATTTACTTATTACAGTTATTGTCACACGAGTACGGGCCTTAAGTTGGCAAGTTAGTGCAGGATCCACTACAATACCGCACAACCTTGATCTGCCCGGTTTGATTGTTATATATATGTAATCATCTTTGTTTAGTGCTTTCATATTGATTTAAATATTACTACGGATAGAGACCGAGCCATTTTGAATAAAACTCGATGTCGATAGCTAGTTGCATATTCTTTACAGGACTTTGCAGTCAACTCCTGCAATTGTTAGCTGTGGTTTCTTGGCAAGTTTAGGTTAAGTAAATTGCCTAGCTTTCCGAATGATCGGTACTCATACCAATGTATTAAAACCAGCGCAAGGCTATTTGCTTCCAAATCCACCGCATCTGTGTTTCGAACGTTGTGTGTGGGATGTGAATGCTTTCGTAACATCTTTGCCACATCGCCGGCTCGATGTCGATCACCTTGCTTTCAAATATCTTTAAACATTTAGGTACAGAGTGCATTCATTCACCGTGGTGAGCTTCTCCTTGTTATTTTTCAAATAAGAGCAGAGACTGGTGAACTTACGTAACTAAGTGTCTATAAAAAAAGGTGGTCCCATACACCCACAAACCGATATCTTTCTGTTGCAGCTTGTTTGCTCGCAATACGCTCTATATAATACCACCCGTGTATGAGGCTTGTCATGTTGTTCTGGTTTTAATGTACTTTCCCAGGCCAGCGAAGACATGTATTAGTCCAGGAAGATGAATCATGGCAGACGAGTGCTATGATTGCAGGCAGACTCCAGCTGTTTTAAAACCGCAGCTATTATCTGAGGGAAGATTGAGGCACACTGTATAATAGAGTCATGCTAAGAGATAGATGCATTTCATTTCACGTGAAGAGCATCTATAAATCACAAATATTATTTCGTTACAGAGGTTATGCAAAAAACGTCAGCTTTTCATTTGTGACGAAGTTATTTTAGAACAGATATGTCAGCTATTCATGTGAAAATAAACCAGTTAGGAGAGGAAACGAAACCATATTTTCATGTTGCGCTAAAGTAACTCTCGTACTGGAGCCATGATAGGAAAGCGGACGGTGCAGTGGCTTGCAAAAATAACTTGTGCAGTTTAATCCCAGACCAGGAAATTATGTCCTAATGGCATGTGGCGCTAGGATTGACCTGGGCCTGTAAAAAAAAAAAAAAACGTGTGTTAATATGGTGTCATTCTTGAGAGGGCTCATGGAAACGAGAGTTGATTTCAAAAGCATGTTTCATTTGGGGCGCTGAAGATGGAAATAGGGTATAAACTAAGGACAGTAAATTACAGCGTTGTGCTTGGTGACACTGTGTGATCGTCGGTGGAATCGTTAGGAGATTGCGCTGATGTCATCACCGGCTTCGGATGATTCTCCGACAGCTGCGTTCGCCGTCCGCTAGGAGAGGGAAAGACTAGCCACCTATTCTTCCGTGCTTTCATCCTACAAAATATGATTTTCCTAACACTTCAAAAACATGCTGACCCCATCGTTGGTGAACTGTCTCGATTACACACGACGGAGTCAGGAATCGAGTATCGAACTGCTCACATTGACTTATGGCGAGGTCGGCTCCCATATGTCTTACAGCATAAGAGGGACAATCAACTCCAACAACCTGTGACATTTGCTGTGAAATATCTAGTCTTCAAGAGCTGGTACCGAAGGTTGTGACATTGATCATCAAAAGCAGCGTCAAAAGCATCTTTCCTAGAAGAAAAGCCACCTGCATATCTTTAGCTCTATTCTTCCTTGATGCCGAGGTAACCAGTTCAGCACCTACACCGGTAAGTCGGACTAAAATGTTGACTTCTCGTCTTTGACTTCGGGACGTAAAATTCGTCTCGAACTATGCAAGGCACACCAAAAAAAAAATAAAAATAAAATAAAATAAAAAAGTGCCAATAGCCATGTCACAGAATTCTGAAGAATTTTATCCAGATTGCTGCCCAACCACATACTTCGCATTCTCAATGGCCACCCTCTGTTTTGGTTCACGGCTGCTCATTCGACATATTTGCTGCTAACATGTATATGTAGACACGACTCGGTGATCAGGTGGACGTCTAGTAACAGGACGGGCTCCTACCCAAAGTCACAAAGGACAGCTATGTCAATGTTGTTACCATGAAACAAAGGCCCTGGTGACGGTGCTCGGCTCGCCCCGTCTCGTCTGTTTTTATACTTTGAATCCTATTATCTGAAATGAATCCAGCACTAGGGGCAACTCAGCATCACAGGAATTTCTCCATAAACTTTCTCGCTGGGGAAGACTACACACCTCCAGCAGTTTACCTGTACGGAAAACAAATTGTCCTCTTGTGATAGCATAGAGAGCTTCGGCATTCTGAATGCCCTGCCATTTTATTTCTCAGTTGGAGATCAGTTTGTTTCTTCAATCACAATTTCCACAAACAGTCCCATTGTTACTCGTGTCAAACGCTACAGCAGCAGCCATTCTCGGCACGGCTATAGAAACAACTCAACGCTCCGATCATGTTTATTGTGATAGATTTGAATGAGAACAAATTGAAAGAGGAAAAGAATATTCTTTCCGTTAATGTGTGTACGTTTCGTATAGTATTTCTTATGCGAGCTACCCCCCTGCCTTTTACTTAGTATATGTTGTTTGCCAGAGTAATGAGAAAATCTGCCACGAAGTTTTAACGCTTGGAGAATTCCTGTTTCCCGTCGACATTTGATTTGAGAAGCTTTCGGCGTCGTTTTCTCTAGAAGACCTCATTCATATCTGCCAGGGATGTTATCAGACTGCGATACGTTTCAGTATTAATCGCGTGTTTTAAAAACAGCATAAAGAATCGACAGCCGGTGTCAAAATATAGAGGCAGTCGCGTTGTTTGCTTCCAGCAGCGTTTGAGTCTCTTGCACGAGATTAACGCTTTAGCTGTACGCATTTAACTGTCTAACATCTCAGCAGGAAGTCATTCTTTACCTATTAGAATGGCACTGGGTTGTTGTTGCATTATTTAACGGGTATTCCTAGGCTGGAGCGAGGAGAGTCGCGTTATTGGGGTTAGTGCACTGGGTTGGCAACACAGAGGGCGGGAGTTCAATCATGTGCTGTGGTTGCATATTTTACAGCTGCAAATATGAATTTAACGCCATATCCTGAAATATAGAATTTGATATATGTGCCCCACAGGCACTAACGATCCCTGCTGATATTTCTCTGTGTCCATTGGATGCTCGTACTGCTTCCTAAAAGTTTATAATAATAAATAACGGAATTTTCTGGTAGCCACTTCACACACACACACACACACACACACACACACACACACACACACACACACGCACCCCCCCCCCCCATCCACACACCCCATTCACACACCCACACATATACAGACATGCGTATGAGGGAGAGAGATGTGTATATATATATATATATATATATATATATATATATATATATATATATATATATATATATAGAGAGAGAGAGAAGGGCTTACCTGCTGACGGTCACTGATTCGAATTCGCATCGAGGAGGATGTATACTTTTAGTTGTCCAAGGCTTCCAGACTAAAATTGATACCATTAGATGTCTCGAGAAGCAAAGGTGGCCGTCATGAGACTGATTTCATGACACATCAAGTACAGAATGGGTCTATACAAATATGAGGCTAGTGCCATAGACGCGATACAGCTCAAGGTGTTATATATATATATATACACACACACACACACACATCCATCCATCCATCCATCCATCCATACACAGACACAGACACAGAGACGCAGACGAAAGAGAAAGAGAGACTAAGCACCTGAGAGAGAGACTAAACACCCGAGAGAGAGAGAGAGAGAGAGAGACTAAACACCCGAGAGAGAGAGAGAGAGAGAGAGAGAGAGAGAGAGAGAGAGAGAGAGACTAATGTCGTAATTCTTTAGTGTCGTCCCTGGGGTGAGGGGAATCAACACCCACATTCTTTTACTCCCCATATCATTATTCTGGAGAATCCATTAGATTTCCGTCCACAACACCCCGTCAGTCACTGGATTCCTCTTTCTTTCTCTCTCTCTCTCTCTCTCTCTCTCTCTCTCTCTCTCTCTCTCTCTCTCTCCCCCCCCCTCTCTCTCTCTCACTGGACCATGCCCCCTCTCATTATTCTCCAACACAACATACCACACAACTCTAGCTTCTAAAATTAATAACAAATTAATTTAATGAAGAAAAGTGTATGTATGTGCGAAGTGCAGGTGTAGAATGTATGTCGTATACTCCAGTGTCTCTGCAGAATCAGACCGAACAGCTCAGGAGCAAAGTCTGAACATCCCAATAATGGCCACACAACATCACCAAGCTCAGTACACAATGACCTCACCAAAAGATGTTCACTCCGGCCAGGTGTGGACTTCCTCCAGTAGCTCCCTGATAATCCAGATATCTGGTCACCACAAATGGATATTGTCCAATACTGATTCTGAATCTGACACACACCGTGTAACTAAATGTCATTACAGTTCTGCGATCTAACCATCCTTACATCGTGAAATACGGATCACTGTCACTTGAAACAAAAATGTTCATTGGTAATTGTCATGGATTTGCACGATCACAATGTTAATGTTTAAAGTTCCACAGGAATCCACTAACTGAGAAAACGCTATGTTAGGTTTCAATTTCCCTCTATGACTGCTAGTGTTCCTGCTACATGTGGTATGGAAAATAACTTCACTCAACTTTGGTGAACCCTATCTCTGAGAATTCATTCCCAGATAAATATCGGTTCCTGCTCAGCAGAGCCATGTTCCTGCAGACCCTTTTGTTTATGGGCCCAGTGCAAAAGCCGCCGAGTAAAACTTTCTTCAAAGAATTAGCCATAATCTTAGTCAATGACTTTTCAGCTTGTTCTCTTGGTGAACGGAGTGGAACCTGTTGAAGAGAGAATACACCTGGTGAGAGCAATCCGATACTGACCTTTATTAGGTGAGTGCAGGCCGACGGCCTCACTCAGATATATAACAGCGAACTAAACTCTGTCATAGGGCAGAGGAGCTCATCACATCGGTCTGAGTCATGGTAAGACAAGAAAAGACCAAAGGCAAAGTGCAGAAACCCAGTAGACACCCCACTGGAAGATCCTACCATTGGACATTGCCCCTATCCCCAACCATCCTCAATCTCTCTAAACATCATCCCACTACATTATACTCAACCAGCTGAGTTAATTGATATCTTACACTAGCTAGTTTAACAACGCGATTCCCTACTGTCGCCGACACTCCTATATTACATTCTCCTAATGCAAATTACTACACTCGATTCCTAAGAATAAACCCATTTGGGTCTAAATCACTCAATTACTATATATTGAGTCTGGCCTTAAATTGAGACTACTCAAATCCACAACGGGTACATGTCCGCCAATGTAAATTAACACAAGACACTGTAGCCTCTCTTTATAATCCAGCCAGGAACATTACTGTGCCTAGATGACGTTACTCGCTGTCAACAGGTGGCCTTCCCGTCTCCATCTCGGGACTGGTTTCCCGTACTTCAAAAGTCCCTCCGGCATGTGATCTAGAGAAATTCATTTCTCCTCAACAAAGATCTAGCCGACTTCCCCCCCCCCCCCCAGACAATTTGTCTCCAACTTCACAAGAATGGTTGCCGCTCGTAAACAACTGACGCAACAGTCTTTTTCTCTCGATCGACAACACATCAAAGAATGCCGGCGGCTTGTAGACAAAGGCCGCAACAGTGTTTTATTGATCGACCCTTCCAAGAATTTTGTGACAACTAAAGACCCGAGAGAGAGAGACTAAAGACCAGAGAGAGAGAGAGACTACAGACCCGAGAGAGAGAGAGAGAGAGAGAGAGAGAAAGAGAGAGAGAGAGAGAGACTGCACACGAGAGAGAGGCTAATCACCTGAGAGAGAGACTCATCACCTGAGAGAGAGACTAAACACCTGAGAGAGAGACTAAACACCTGAGAGAGAGAGACTAAACACCTGAGAGAGAGGGGGGAGAGACTAAACACCTGATAGAGAGACTAATCACTTGAGAGAGAGGGGGAGAGAGATAAACTAAACACCTAAGAGAGAGAGAGGGAGGGGGAAGAGAGACTGAACACCCAAGAGAGCGAGAGAGGGAAAGAGAGACTAAACACCTTAGAGAGAGACTAAACACCTGAGAGATACTAAACACCTGAGAGAGAAACTAAACAGATGAGAGCGAGAATAAACACCTTAGAGAGCCTAAACACCTGAGAGAGAGGGAGAGAGACTAGACACATGAGAGAGAGGGAGATAGATTAAACACCTGAGAGAGGGGGAGAGAGACTAGACACATGAGAGAGAGGTAGATAGATTAAACACCTGAGAGAGGGGGAGAGAGACTAGACACATGAGAGAGAGGGAGATAGATTAAACACCTAAGAGAGAGTGAGAGAGAGACTAAACACCTGAGAGAGGGGGAGAGAGACTAGACAATGAGAGAGAGAGGGAGATAGATTAAACACCTAAGAGAGAGGGAGAGAGAGACTAAACACCTGAGAGAGGGGGAGAGAGACTAAACACATGAGAGGCAGACTAAACATCTGAGAGGGAGGGAGAGAGACCAAACACCCGAGAGAGAGAGAGAGTGAGAGAGACTAAGCACTTGAGAGAGAGACTAAACACCTGAGAGAGAGAGACAGACTAAACACCTGAGAGATAGGGACAGAGACTAAACACCCGAGAGAGAGAGAGAGAGAGAGAGAGAGAGAGAGAGAGAGAGAGAGACTAAGCACCTGAGAGAGAGACTTAACACCTGAGAGATAGGGAGAGAAAGAGATTAAACACCTGAGAGAGAGAGAGAGAGAGAGAGAGAGAGAGAGAGAGAGAGAGAGAGAGAGAGAGAGAGAGAGAGAGAGAGAGAGAGAGAGACTAAACACCCGATAAGTAATGAAATTGCAAGCAGACCAGAGATTTGAGATTTCAGCGTTATTCCTGCAATGGGCGCTCTTACTTTAACAGTGGAAATGTATTAATTTCATACCAACCGTTATTCGGCGAACAGCTATTATGACCAAACACAGATCACTTTCATGATTTGGTTAAAGCCAATGAACTGAACATTTCAGGGCTGTAATAGTGTATACAATTCTACACAGACATACGATCAATCACCTAGCATACAATGATTTGAGATGATTCCGTAGATAGAAACACTAAGGTTCTTAAAATGTAACAGACACTGACACTGAGAACATTCACCTGCCTGTCTAAATGACTTTATATTACTTTCCCCAGAGAGTCGAGAGACAGCATATATTTATGCCATCTCTTCAGCCGGAATAATGTACAGCGTCACCCGAGCCTGCGCCAAAGGCGAGCTGGATAAGTGTGGTTGCGATAGCAAAGCCCGAAGCAACGATCCCGGCGCTGATTTTGAGTGGGGAGGATGCTCCGACAACATCCGATATGGAGCCCGCTTTTCTAAAGAGTTCGTTGACTCTGACGAAGTCAAAAACATCGACCATGGTAGTATGAATCTCTGGAATAATGGGGCTGGCAGAAAGGTGAGTTGCTTTTTAGTATGTGGTGTTCTTCCTTCTCCATTTCCTCCTCGTCTTCTACATCTTCTTCTTATTCCTCTCCTCCTCCTTCCTTCTCCTCCGCCTTCCTTTTCCTCCGCCTTTCATCATCAGCACCATCCATCACCACCACCACCATTGTTATCATCATCATCATCATCATCGTCTTCGTCGTCACCATCGCTATCACCATCATCGACCCCGTCATCATCATTACTGTCACAATCTTAATTTTGTGTCTGCTTCTTCATCTTTAGCATTTGTTTGTTCTTAGTCCTCATCTTCATTTTCTTCCGCATTCTGTCGTCTTCCTGTTCGTGTTTATGACACTTGATTGCTTGCAGACTATCATTGTGTTAGCATGTTTTATTTATAATGGAATCATACTGTCAATTACCGTGTAAATATAAGTCAATTCCCTTTAGTAAAGCTCTGAAAGAGGGGAGGGGATGGGAAAGGTAGATGAAAAAAGAAGACGACGAGGAGGATGAAGACAACGAAATTGAAAACAAGGAAGACCAAAAGACAAATGCGAAGACAATGGAGACGAAGAAGTAACTGAAGAAGATAATGAAGGTTGTTCTGTTAGGTAGGAACAACCATTGCAGTTGAAAGGACGTTTGGTTCAAATATTTCAACAAATATACTCTTATATCACCCACAACCCAGACACTTGAACGACACAAGCAAAAAAAAACAAAACAATAGGAAAAACAGCGGTTAATTAATAATTTTATATATATAATAAAAGCTAAGAACACGCAGTCTTTTGAAATCACCACTCAGTGATGATGGAGATGGTTTAGACAGGTAAACATCCTGGCAACAAAACATCCCCCAGATGAAGATAATGGTGCAGTCATGTCAAGAGTTCATGTTTTAAATGTCAAAGAAAATGAATGTCAGTATCAGCGTTATGGTGATTTGTATATACGTCGTTGGGCATACGGAAATACACGAGTCTGCAGACAGCTGGGCGGGCAGACAGGTGCATTCTACTCAATGTTTGTATTATTGGCTTTAAGCCTCTCATATTTTAAGGTTAGTTACATGTCCTTAACAGGACGTTGCAATCAATCCAGGAATGTTAAGATTGTGATTTACTAGACAGTTGTTACGTTCAATAGTTTGACATTGTTTTCTTAGCGGCGGACGGTCATACCATGGGAATCAGCGCAAATGATAGTTCTAAATCACATCCGGCTAATTTGAAACCCTCGACTCGGTCTGTCGGGAAATTTCAAAACTGCGTTCACTAACCCATAAGCCACACATGTTAGCGTTGTTTGTTTGTTATTGCCTATTTTGCTTAATATTCTCACGTTTCTGTTTTCTTCGTGTGTTGTATCCTCTTTCATTGATGCCAATTATCTATTGTCCAAGGATATACTTTCATTTGTTTCTCATAGTACGTGGTTCCTTCGTCGTCTTTTAGTGTTTCGGACCTTTGTTCAGCCCGATACAATAGCTTGTTGTCGGTGTTCGACTAAATGTTCACCTTACATGTCCGGCAAATTAAAGGCGAAACCACCATCCGAATAATGAAGTACAGGCAGGGCTATTCAGTTCAAACATGTATTTGGGCTCCCTTAAAGTGTACATTAAGTGCTGTCAATGGCAAGTGCACACAGTACATAAACAACATACTATGTATGCAAGCATGCATGCCTGCATTTTGTTGGTCTGTGTGTGTGTATGCACAACTAAACCTAGACGGCTGCCTGTACTGAATTATTTATGTTAAAGCTGTTGTGGATAAAACATTGTTTGTTTGTTTGTTTGTTATTAAACATTGTCAAAATAAAATATATGTAACGAAGCAGGAACTTGCCATGGGTCTGTCAAGCGATAGGATCATCACATTTTCGAGGCCTGTAAGAGGCTGATGAAACTAGAACATTATATACAACAATCAGAAAGAGGCTAATGAAACTAAAATAATATATACAACATTCAGAAAGAGGCTAATACAACTAGAACATTATATATAACAATCAAAAATAGACAGGGTCATAACATTCTGAAGGCCTGAAAGAGACTAATGAAACTAGAACATTATATACAACAATCAGACAGAGAAAGGGTCATCTCATTTTGAAGGCCTGAAAGAGGCTGATGAAGCTAGAATATTATATACAACAAACAAAAAGAGGCTAATGAAACTAGAACATTATATACAACATCCAGAAAGAGACAGGATCATCACATTTTAAAGGCCCGAAAGAGGCTAATGAAACTAACATTATATACATCATTCGAAAGAGGCTATGAAACTAGAACAGAATATACAACAATCAGAAAGAGGCTAATAAAACTAGAATATCATATAAAACAAACAGAAAGAGGCTTATGAAACTAGAACATTATATACAACAATCAGAAAGAGAAAGGGCCATCACGTTTTGAAGGCATGAAAGAGGCTAATGAAACTAGAACATTATATACAACAATAAGACAGAGACAAACAGCTTTCTTTGGTCTTGTGATGAGAAGAGAGGCATTGGAGAACATCGTGACGACTGGAAAGATCGAGGGGAAGAGAGGCAGGCCAAGAGAAATGATGCTGGATGGATTGAGGCGTTGGCATGGAGGAATATCATCAGCAGAGTTAATCCAGAACACTAAAGACCGAGATCTGTGGAGAGCCATGAAAGCCTGCGCCAGTTGACAGGGCACTTGATGATGATGAATGTGAGTTAACGTGTCTTTTCATCTGTTGGCTGACGACGAACGGAGATATCACACCCTGGTCATCCTGCGCTTATGACATTATCAGTGTAGTTCTCTATCAACTACGCTAAAGATTCTAACGCGCCCTCCTAACATGAGTATTGCTAATGGAAATGGTATTTGACGATAACAGAATATAGTATGTGCAATTTAAGCATCCTGAAGTGTTGTTTAATGAGATATATGTGAAGAATTAAGCATAGATTGTGGTTATATGCAATCGGTTATTGAATTGATCATTGTAGTGTAGTGTGTTCGCAATGTTAACTTTACTGTTTAATGTGATGTGAGCTAATTGTGTTTTGTTCTCCCAACAGACCATCAAAGATGAAATAGAAATCCAGTGCAAATGTCACGGCGTTTCTGGCGACTGCTCCGTGAAAATCTGTTGGCGGAAAATGCGCTCTTTTCGAGAGATTGGAGCCACGTTGAAACAGAAGTTTGATGGCGCCAGTTTTGTACGCTGGGATAAAAAGAGGAGCAGGTTAAAGCGGATCAGCGGCAAGCAGAAGCGACCAACAAAGAAGGACTTGGTGTACTTGGCTGAGTCGCCAGATTTCTGCGAGTTCAATCCAGACTACGGGTCGTTGGGTACCAGGGGACGTCAGTGTAACAAGACGAGCTACGGACTGGATGGCTGCACTCTGATGTGCTGCGGGCGTGGCTACCAGACCTTAGTCATTGAAGAGAAACACGACTGCGATTGCAAGTTCTTCTGGTGCTGTCGGGTAGAATGCAAAAGGTGTACCAAAGTAATAGAGAAGCACTACTGCAACTGATGACTCAAATAGCGTTCTTTTAACAAGGCTGTGCAAACATTACATTGGTTCATGAACCAGCAGAGTTTATTAGTTCTTTTGAGTCTGTGGTAGTTGCTGATGAAGATAGCTATTGATGCATCATCATTGTAAGTTACGCTGTTGAATGCTGCATTGAGCTTATTAGATTAAGAATTGATGCAGTCATTGTTGCTGACAATCAGCATGAGCGAACTGTCTGTGTGTCTGTTTAATCAGTTTTATCATTATGACTGTCATGATGACACAGACTTCTTTTGAAAAAAGTATGTTGCTTCTTGGAAGCAATGTAAGGACTGGTGAGTAACATAATGACAGTTTTAAGAAGTAACTGTGGTGGGCTAATGCCTGACTGAATACCTACCTCGGTAAAAGATAACAAACCATTGAAGATTTTGTGAGCAATTAGTAAGAGAGATGGAGAACGTGTTAAGGAACTGACGTGAATGGAACATGTTCACTGGCCTATGCACCCATGTAAGCTAGTGGTGTTGATTGTCTGTTTGACTGACTGATGGAGTACTGTCTTTGTTCGCGAACGTCTGTTTCAGCTGTGTCTCAGGAATGCTTGGCAGAGTTATGTGGCTATTTCTGTAACATCAGTATAGTTGGGACACATACAATATGTGTGCGACAGGAACGATTATCACAGCCGTATAACACGGCTTGAACACGCATTACATCAGTATAATTGGCGCATATAGTTATAATACCTACTACAGGTGTATAGCTGGAACAACTATCACAGCTGTACGGTTTAAACTCCAGACACAGCTCTACGATCAGGACAGTTATCTCAGCTGTTCGACTGTGTGAAGTCATGAATATAGAAACGTGCAGTGCGCAAGTCAACATAAACATTTAGTCGATTGTAAAATTGCAAACTACCACCAATGTTCTTGCTGCTATGACTTCAGTGTCCCTAATGATTGGCCAGTCAGCGCAGTGTATGCCTGGAACTGAGGCAGTAGCATATCACAATGTTTCAACATGTCATCTTCCAGCACAGATGTAATATCTGGACGTGGTTAACCAGATAATTACACATATTAATGGAACTTCAGTGCATACATGACCGTGCTGTGAGTTTTCAATCACCATTCGAAACCTTCGACTTTTCAGTAAATAAATACGTACCACGGATTCACTTGAATAATATAATGAGAATGAAAAGTTATACTTTTAGAGAATATATATTTTAGTGAACAAGAGAGAAAACATTAACGCAACAGAGATATTAACTTAACGAATGTAAATTAATGATGCAGTGAAAGCGTTGGTTTCGTCCATATGTCATTGGCATTGTTGGGCCAGATTTTATGACAAACAGATGTGTGGTATTCTTTTAAAAGTTAAATAACTTTGTCAACTCCTGAAATTTGGCAGATGGAAGGAAGGAGCATAAATTGTACATTTTCACATAAACTCATTAATAAAATATACATCGCATATAAATCGCTGCTGTAGTTTAGTGGCTGTCCTGGTGGTCGTGTGTTCGAATCCCCTTTGAGGTGGGGATTTTTTCAGTGGTCTAGGCTACCAGGTCGACTGTGCTTAAAATGAGTACCAAAAGTGTCATGGGAAGTAAAGGCTTTCGGCGTGATATTCACGTCACCCACCCATAGAGTGCCGGGTGTCACCCATAGAGTGCCGGGTGCCACCCATAGGTTGCCGGGTGGTCTAAAGTATGGGGCGGGCACCATATACCCATAAGGCCTCTTGGCTCGACAAGGGGTGCTTTACTTGACATGACTAGATAGTTATTGCAGGTTGCCATCACGGTCATGGTGTTCAAGTCATGTGTGTTTGAAATATACTGCACGATAGTCTGGAGGATGATGCTCTTGTTTGTCAACTAAGAGGTTCCCGTTCAATCCTCGGTGAATGATTCAATCCTCCTCGAATTGATTATCCCTTCTATTGAAAGATCTCGACGCTTGCTAAGTGAGGCTAAGATTGGCTGTTGTACCTCCATGCTTTCAGGCCTAGAAAATGTTATGGACCCATCGCATGAAATTGTTTTAGGACAATAAAAAAAGAATAAAGCTGCATAACTTCATGCCTGACTGACTATCAGCGATTTATATTGACCTTGAAGACCCCCGGCCCCTTTATTTAAGGATAACTAATATACAGGCTTATATTTTCATATGGCTCTACACATAGAATGAAAATAACAGTTATGAAATTACTTACACATTCTGTTTACAGCTAGGATGCTAGATGAGGAATTATTTTAATATACATCTTAATCCCTCTTTAAAACAGAAGTCACAAACAATATATTGCACGATATGTTGCCTGGCATATTTCGTTGCCTCTCGTCATGTGCATACTGCAGAGTTATATATCATATGGAATGAAGACTACCTTGGCTGAACTACTTAAAACACATAGTCACGTGTATTATTTGAATGTCAGCATTTGTTATCCCCGCGGTAATCGCAGATGTAAAACGAAATCTTTCTTTTGCACAAAACTGGCTGAACGCCTCTGTAATAACAGTTTTAATACCGGAGCAGTACTTCTCACCAGCCTCATGTGTAACAAATGTGTGTGCCCTTATACTTTGCTATATATTTGTGCAACTAAAGTTACGTTATATCAGGCCAAGCTTTGAAAACACTTATTGTATTATACAAATGATATATTTGTGTGTTCACATTTATTAGGGCACATAAAGGGACAATTAATTACAGCAATATCAGGCTATACTGACGTCACACTTTCTGTTACATATCTGACTGATTGGAAACAAGAGCCGTTTTCTTTCTAATGTACAACTATCCATCGGTATTTATATCTGCTCCTTCTGTTCATAATAGAATAATTCCAACTCAGTGCACAAACATCGTTATCACAGCGAGCATTCCAATGTGTATACCAGAATCCGCACGTAATACACATATTCTATTTTGGGTAAGTCTTCCTAAATATAAAATATGCCACAGGGGCGGCCCCGTGGCCTACTCTTAATGAGTTTGTTCGACTTGAATGAACGTGCACATGGGACCTCAGATCTATCGCGAGCCTGCGAGTTCACATCCACTATCCACAATTCCGACTGCAATGTGACGTCATCAATCTCCATCGTGGAGTCTTGTCCTTAAATGATTATTCTCAACAAAATTTGCGAGTTGCTTACATAAACGCTAGAATGGAACATGCGCCATACTACTGGATTTGTGGGGTCGCAACTACCACAGCCACTCTAAGAGAATGTTAAATTTGGGAGGATATTTGAGATACGTCAAGTGATACATCGTATATGAAGAGTTAGTCTTAAAATAAAGGCTTCACTTTATGAGCCAATTCAAATGGCTTCCCGTATTTTTTACCCGTCATGCATCATTCTGGTATATTAATAATTAAATGATTCTGAACATATCTTATATGTGCGTAAGGTCTTTTAAAAGGCCCAAACTGCGTTGTTTATATTCAAAGGCCAGTTTGTTAACTAATTGTTATCCCCCTCAGTCTGTGTATAAGCACAGATAACATTTACGTAAAAACAAAAGTGGGGAAACTGACAGTAACACGAGAAGTTAACTGATCCCAAAACAAGCACACACTGAACGATGTACGTCAAAGCTGGCTCCAGATAACATGTTTTATTATTGTATTAAAAATATAAAAGGAGCACATGTTCTGTCGCGTTTGTTTGAATCAGTTATTGTTTAATCTGTGGTTATTTGTATTTTTTGTTCGCCTTTACCATTGTAAATTATAAATTTACTACATCAGATAAGCCTTCTCATGAGGGGGATTCGTATGAAATCGTGAAATTTGCTACACACATTTGCTAGTGTCCCGTGGGTGGCATCACAGTGTAGATGAATTCCAAGATGGCACAACTGAAGTAGACAGATTGCCACCTTATTAGCAACATGCATAAAAAGGAAGCAGCTTTTTTTGTATTCATAGAGGTGAAAATTTGTAGAAATTCATCGTGAGAGGTGTATTACATGATGCATTCCTGTCATTCCATCTGCTGTGCCAGCGAAGCAGGAAGGTTCTAAGTCTATGGCAGGTTGTTGTCGACTGGGCCAAGCACACAGATTGATTTCCACGAAGATTATTGCCGCAACTTTCATGTGATGCACCCACAGAAAACTGCGGAAGATTAAGAAGATTCTCTACATCTAGAGATAACTTTATTATCAGTGACTCGATGGCTACTTCAGGGTTTAAACCTGCCTCCGTCATTCCGGCAAAGTCGTGATAGAAATAACAATCTGTCTTTTACATTGTTGTGTTGGATGTTACTGCAGGCTTGATGAAACGCCATTTGTTACACAATATATAATATATACTTCTTATATACGCCAAGTATTACAGAAGATCATTTAGCCCTTCGTAATTACTCAGTCGAAACGCCACGTATAACAGCAGATGTTTGAAATTTGCCATATACACGGACTCGACACGGACTCGGAAAGTGATGTTTTAATGCAGATAGTTCAGCTTGCGACATATATGCATTGCATTCGAAACTCAACATGTTAGACCACATTAGGGTTAAAGAACCCTGTCCAGTAACTGGAACACGAGCATCATTGGCTCGCTGATTTGTTTTGGAAAGTTGCTTTAAAAGAGCCAACAGATTAGCCTGGCCGGAGCGCCAGCCAAGTTGATTGGGAGATGCGATGACATGTCATGATCACGCTGGGACGCAGGTTCGACGCTGAGCTCGCCACTTGCTCAAAATGAGGGACAGATTGGGCTACAAAATGGGGGACAGATTGGGCTACAAAATGCTATGACATCACACACGCGTAGCAGACATTGTTTCGTGACCATTTTGTAAAATCATTTCTAACTAGCTGTCTGTTTGTAAAGCTAAAGTAAACCACAGACAAACAGTAATCTGCGAAATAAGGGATGAAGGAAACCTCGTTTCATTCATAATTTCTAAATAGAGGTAATCTTCTTTGAGAATACAGAAGTTAATTTATCTAATTAAACAAAGAATATTCGTTGCAGAAGTATATTAAAACACTAGAAAGCGTGTCGCTGTCCAATATTTCAGAATACTTCCACAGATAACAGTATATGACATAGATGTACTACAGCTCATACATATAAAACCCAATTCCGAACCACAACTTGTAAACATACACATTCCATTTTCTATCAGAAAACCCAAATTTTCACAATATATTATATCGGGGAACTACAAGTTATAAACATATAACAACTATTTCCTCTCAGAATATCCACAAGTTTACATTGTTACATCGGTGAACTATATATAGAACATATAAACACATTAACTATTTCTGTTAAATGAAAGATATGTTGCCTCTTTGAGTGCCAAGACAACCAACATGAGGCCCGACATTGATTACTCAGTGCATGCTATACGATATATAGTTAATAACTTGTTCTGTCTGATTGTTATAAAACAGAATACATCACAATGGTTATATCACGGAAAATGATAACACCAAAAAATGTCATATAACAATAGAAGAGAAATGCTTAAACAAGTCAGTAAATTCCAATATCTAATGACAACCATAAAGTCAGGTGTGAAATGCCTGTCAGATTAAGAGTAGCATAGTCAAAGCAAAAGCTGCATTTTAAAAGATGAATAGAGTCTAACGTGATAATTCACGCTCCTTAACCCAATAAGACTCAAAGTTTGTCCATCTATAGTATACAAACTCTGGGATAGAATGTGTTGTGTTAACTTTATTTTTAACTCAATAAGACTCCGAGATCGTTAATAAATAGTATACAAACTCTGGGATAGAAAGTGTTGAGTTAACATTATTTTTAACCTAATAAGGCTCCGTTTCATCTATAGTATACAAACTCTGGGATAGAAAATGTTGAATTAACAAGAGTCTTGGTCTTAAACTGTTCACATGATGTAATCATGACCATGTTAAAATTCCTGACTGGGATGTCTCCCTCATCATAGTCTGTTGGAAACACTCTCGCCTCTTTGCCAATTCCTTTGCCTCATACGTTTCCATTGCAGGGTATCTTCAACAAATGCCGTGGATCACCAGTTACTGTCTGTGTGTATCAACAATTCACGGTGTATTGTACCATTCATTGGACTAATCATAATGCATATATCCAGCCAACTAGTTATCATGCAGGGCAGATTATCTTAGGTAACTCGTTAGCATAGTTAATAAGAAACTGTGCTATGTCTTGCCATGAGCACTGTCGGACAAGGCCTGTTTAGAAGTAATACATTCAATCTTGCTTACCTTGCGGCTATTGTCGACACTACATTTGCTTTGAAATCTAGGACTGACACGAGTTACTGACCAGTGTCCAAAGTCATGATGATCGGTTCCCGCAGCGTCTTCTAGGAACCACACTTTCGGTTGATATTAAAAGTGTTGTATCAACTAAAGATGGGAGATACTTATGAATGTACCTGTGGACTGGTAAACTGACAGCTAAAAACTTGTTGCAGAAGTATTCAACTTATGCAGAACAGAGAAGAGTATTTTGGCCTACACTCGCTCCATTTGAGAACAAACTCTACGGGGATATCAACAAACTTAAGTTGGCTGCTGTTTTCTTTGCATGTATTCATGTTAACGTCTGAGGGTGAACGAAGATGCAGAGGAAGAAAATAATGAAATCTGTTTTTTCTTTTTAAATGAGAGTATCCATACATCCTGGGGGTATGGAACGTAACTAATAGGATGTAACAGTAAATTTATGAATATCATCATCATCATAGTTTGCTCAGCCCTTTTTCAGAATTTAAAGCTACCCAATCGTGCGTTGGCAATGATGCTTTTCTGCTGCTGGCTTCAGTGTTGCATTATCTTTATTGACAGGTCACTGCACGTCGGGATAATGGTGGTGATAGGTCGAACTCTTCGTCGCTTGTGTGAGATGTTGCCTCTCTGAACTTTCTTTACTTAGAGAACAAATGTTTATACTAGATTAATAATTAGTGGAAAAATCTTATTAGCTTCTTTGCATTCTGTTCATAGAGGAAATATATATAAAGGAAAACAAAGCTATTGACATCCGTCTAGAGGCATCTACGTAGTTACTAACATTATAGTCCAGAGTTTAACCTCCAGTGCATTTATTTACCAACATAGTTACCTAGAGTTTATCAGTGGTATTGTTACCCCCGACCAGCGTGTTTCATATAATATACATTAGAACTTTTTTATCGTGGAAAAATCGCGCATGGGTGATTTTGGCCACATGGTTCTTCATTTGAAATTTGATCTCAGAAAATTATTAATCATATGCAAACAGTCATCCACTTCACAATTTCTCTATGAACGTTAATCACATATACAGAAAACAGAATATATTTCCCATAGCCAGAGAACCACACTGTGTGTATTCCGGGGATCGGCAAACTTGTAAAGTTGTGCAAAGTAATAGTGCAAATGTCACGCAGTGTGCCAACAATATAGTCCGCCGTGGTCTAATTCATATTCGTTCGCCCATACTTCTTGAAATGAGTGTTTACAGTTTTTGTCTTTTTAAAATTGTTTCGACGGCATCGTATTACTTGATAACACCAACTTTCGTGCTGCGGTCAAACGGTAAACAACAATAGATGAGTGAGGGGGTTGGATAGGACCGCAATAGAGGTCAGGAGTGAGGGGGTTGGATAGGACCGCAATAGAGGTCAGGAGTGAGGGGGTTGGATAGGACCGCAATAGAGGTCAGGAGTGAGGGGGTTGGATAGGACCGCAATAGAGGTCAGGAGTGAGGGGGTTGGATAGGACCGCAATAGAGGTCAGGAGTGAGGGGGTTGGATAGGACCGCAATAGAGGTCAGGAGTGAGGGGGTTGGATAGGACCGCAATAGAACTCCTCAAGTTCAGTCACTGTTGCTCCACTCTTACGCAGGTTGCTTCAGATCACACATTAATATCGTATTTGTCTAGCATATTTCGAATCAAGGGGATGTAAAATCAGCAACAAGCTTTAAAATAAGGTTATGCTTCTATATAATTAAAAATGCAGTATTCTTAGTGAGATCATATACAGTATTTAAATTCGCCCAGCGTGTCATTAAAAATAACTCCACAGGCCACGCTCGGCACGCGTGCCGCAGGTGCATTTGTCATTACATGTCATTATACTGTCGATGAATGAACCTATGTAAGACATGTTACATACATTTATAAGTCTTATATACACGTATGTATTGATGGCTGTCTGCGAGAATATTCTGTAGATACAATATTTAATAGAGTATATTTCAATACACCAGTAATTTTGTTGAGTGTTGTAAAAATGAAAGACATTTCTTATTAAAGCTATAAAAATCCATTTATCTAATTGCTTACATTCATTCCATGCTAGTTCTATTTATTTGTCTATGTGTTAAATCATGTACAACAATTTAATTTGGCCAAAATCATCAATATACAATATAGTACAACATCTATAGACACCTTATTGTCAGTTCTAGTTTCTTGATGAAACGTGTATTTTCGTGTATTATTTGTGTGTGTGTGTGTGTGTGTGAGTGTGTGTGTGTGAGTGTGTGTGTGTGTGTGTGTGTGTGTGTGTGTGTGTGTGTGTGTGTGTGTGTGTTTTGTTTTTTGTTTTTTTGTTTTTTGTTTTTCTCACCGAGCCGTGTGAATTAATTACTGAATTTTGGTGATTTCATGTTGTGTATCTGTCTCTTGACATATTGGAATTAATTTAATTATCGAAGCGCTTGGGTCGTGTTTTATGACTGTCTCTAGACAGTGTAGCTTAGCGAAATGTGTACCTTTGTCTTCTTTATTTATAAAACGGTTGGTTTGATGTCTTCTTGTTCTCTCTAGACATGTATAGCTTGGTTAAATGTATGGTTTGCTGTCTTCTTGTTCTCTCTAGACATGTATTGCTTGGTTAAATGTGTGGTTTGTTGTCTTCTTGTTCTCTCTAGACATGTATAGCTTGGTTAAATGTGTGGTTTGCTGTCTTCTTGTTCTCTCTAGACATGTATAGCTTGGTTAAATGTGTGGTTTGATGTCTTCTTGTTCTCTCTAGACATGTATGTCTTGGTGAAATGTGTAGGTTTATGTCTTCTTGTCTCTCTAGACACATATAGCTTGGTGAAATGTGTGGTTTGGTGTCTTCTTGTTCTCTCTAGACATGCATAGCTTGGTTAAATGTGTGGTTTGATGTCTTCTTGTTCTCTCTAGACATGCATAGCTTGGTTAAATGTGTGGTTTGATGTCTTCTTGTTCTCTCTAGACACATATAGCTTGGTTAAATGTGTGGTTTGATGTCTTCTTGTTCTCTCTAGACACGTATAGCTTGGTTAAATGTGTGGTTTGATGTCTCCTTGTTCTCTCTAGACACATATAGCTTGGTTAAATGTGTGGTTTGATGTCTTCTTGTTCTCTCTAGACATGCATAGCTTGGTTAAATGTGTGGTTTGATGTCTTCTTGTTCTCTCTAGACACATATAGCTTGGTTAAATGTGTGGTTTGATGTCTTCTTGTTCTCTCTAGACACGTATAGCTTGGTTAAATGTGTGGTTTGATGTCTTCTTGTTCTCTCTTAACATGTGTGGCTCCCAGGTCGACTCGGTCAGAAATTGGTATGCCGTGACAATGACTATTTCACCACATGCCCAGTGCTCGCAATGGCTTGAAAAGGGGCACTTGCTCACTTGTATGTTACAGATTGTGTATTGATTGGAGATTGAGAGTCAGAAGAGGAATTTTGTTGAAGCTCAACTTTCGAGATGTAATTATGAGTGTGTGTTTGTGTGCGCGCGTGTGTGTAGGGGTCTTCGGTGAAGAACCACAAGCAGAGACTAGGGCTGAAGTTAAAACACTGAGGAGTATGGCTTACTCTCATTCATTCACTCAGTAGCATGTATTTTGCAGAACCTCGCTCCCATAACCTTCCAGAAAACCTCTCGATCATAAGCAAGATGTCCCGCGTCCGATACACCCATCTGGAGATCATCCTCCGCATCCTGCACCCATCTTCTCTTTGGCCTTCCTCTTCCTCTCTTCCCAGGTATATACCCCTCCATTATTGTTACTCTACCTTTTCATATTCCTCTTATTTGCTTCCATTGTATATTCATTCTTTATCGTATTCTGCTTTATCATCATCTTCTCTTCTGGTCTTCATTTTGTTTTCGTATCATCTCATATAGTTCCAGTTCCACGTTGTCGTTTTAGCTTTATCTTGGTGGTTAACATGTTATTGTAACATATGTAAACTTAATACACTAGATGTACTCTTTTTGTGTTGTTCTTAGCGTGGTTTACTCCGTTAAGGTTTTTTTTTTGTCCGTTAGGGCAGAGGCTTTTTGTCAAGACTGCAAAATGTGCAAGTATGCTTTAGTTATACTGTAGGAGGTCGGCGTTATAGAAAGGATTAACGTACTGGCTTTTAAACGTTTTCTGGTGACCGCGGCGTAGTGGGTACATTCCACATACATCGGATGGTCGGACTTAAATGTTGACTTCTTGTCCTTGACTTGATGATGCAAGGACAAGTGCCTCAGGAGTGGAATTTTCATGATGGCTAAGGACACTGGTAATCGGGAAAGCTAACCATCGCGCAAAATAAGTCCAGCGCACTCATTAGTAGTTCTAACAGTAGCAGCACGTGTGGGGGATTACGCTCGAGTTCTAAACGTGCTAACGCAGAAAGGCTATACTCTGACTATTTATTATCATCATCATCATCTTCCACTTTTGCCGTCAAGCGCTGTGGGGGTGAATAGTTGACTCTCCTGCGCCCGGTCGGTGTCACTGCATGGTGTCATTCCGTGTGAGTGTATAATGTCTTTGATGTCGTCAATCCATTTTCTTCTGGGGCGTCCTCTTGGTCTCGTAGGTAATAGATCTTCTTTGATGTAGGGCTAGGGCTGGTAGTTGATGGTGCTGCATTCTAACGAGATGACCTCCGACAATTATTACTACTACTACTAACAGCGGAAGTAGGCACATCGTGAGCAATCCCGTAGATTCTCAGTCATTGCTAGCAGTTGACGAAGAGTATGTATGCTGATGGTTCTCAATGGGCATTGATTGTGTAGCAGCATGGACTACCCTCTAAGCTCCTCCTAACTGCCAGCTCCATACTGAATACCATATGGGTAATTTGTCTATTCTTATACGAGGGGACTTCAAATAAGAACCTTAACTGTATGATATACATTACAATAACCATGTTATTGTCTTGTAGCCTGTCAATATTGTTGTTAAGGACGACAAGGGTGTTAAATATGTACATCACGGCGCAGACGTCATAACGACAGTTTAAAGATGGACGCCCAACCTTTACATGCACCAAACAGTAGCAGCGTTCTGTTATCCGTTTAAAAATAAAAAATTTAATACCCTCATCAACAAAGGGTGAAACCTATAGAAATTCATCCAGTATGGCAATGCACACGTGTTAGTCCAGCAAGTGTATGAGTGGAGTAGGAAGTTTCAAAACCGCGTGACTTTCAGAATATATTCACCCCCCCCCCCCCCAAAAAAAAAAAAAAAACCATTTATGATTTTCATTCGGCGCCCCGGTATCATTATTTAAAAAGAGGCCAGTTATTAAAGCTACACTGCCATGAGTACTTTCGAAGCAAACACTTTCATTGCCATATACCCACGAATAACAAGGACAGGAAATTCACTGACATGCCATCAAGCCACAGCCATTTGTCGCTGACGTCTGGAAGCTTTGACCAGGACTCTCATTGACCAAATCAAAGGTCTCAAATAGCAAACTAGAGGTCAGCATAGCCTAATGGATAAAAGTGCCCGTTCTTAAACATCCAGTGTGCTGATGGAGAGGTAGCGAGTTCAACCCCTATACCGGTCAGTTGGAATAAAATGGTGGCTTCTCGTCCTTGACTTGGGGACGTAAATTGCAAATATTTCTGGGAGAGGGTTAGCCACTCGCAAAAACAATTCCAGTGCGCTAGAGTTGGTAGCACGTGTATTGACTACACTTGAGTTCAAAGCGAGTGATGGCCAAAACAAAAAGTATAGCAAACTGAATGCTATAGTGGTTGCCTCTATCTCTATTCTCATACTGGCGATGGGTGTCAATGAAGACAGACTTCAACAGGAACCATATCTCTCGACTCACCACTAAATTCCCAGTCTATGTTTATTATGCAGTTGTATATGTACTTGTGCCGGTCTCCCTGGTCTAGCAGTTACACGACTTTCTCCGTAATTCCGTATACTCTCGTGAGTAACGTGACGTTTGCGAGAATCGGTAGCGGTTCTCTCCGCGTTGGTAACTTATGGGGTATGTGAGCTGGTCGCTCAAAAAGCAATGGCAAACTACTGAGCGTAATCTTGCCAAGAAATCAACAATCAGCTGAAAGATACTGATGTTGACAGCGATGTCCTGTAAAGAATATGCAAAAAAAAAAATGTACTTGTAATATAACTATTCTCAAAAAAGTGATCATCTTTGAGTTTAATACCCTTAATCGCCACTTCCATTTTACCGCTCTTTTCACTCCTAATTGAAAAATAAATGAATCTGATTGTGGCTCTTTCTATTTTGACACTTTTTTTTTTTTTCATATTCCTTACAGGACGTTACAGTCAACATCAGCATTTTTCAGCTGCTGTTGATGTACTTGGCAAGATTACGCTCAGTAGTTTGCTATTTATTTCTGAGCGACCGGCTCACATACCCCGTAAGTTACCAGCGCGGCGAGAACTGTTAACGATTTTCGCGCAGGTTACGTTACTCACGAGAATATACGGGATTACGGAGAAAGACGTTTAACACCTAGGCCAGGGAGACACGTGCTAATCCTTAATTGTTTGTTTTTTCTTCAATGTGTTTTATCATGGTCATCTGCTGGTTCATTTGCTCAGCCAAATTCTCGGCATTTCTTTGTTGGTTCCGTTTAGTTTTGTTACCTGTTTGCTCTGCAAATTCCATGGATTTGTGCCAGTGGGTGTGTTTCTGGTGATATAATCTGGATAGATATACACCGGATTTATGTTATCATTGAATTGTACTAATACATACCGTTATCATACCGACAGTAATTCAAGAATGAATCTCATTGTCCTAATGTGTGTAAATCTAGTCAAACACAGAACTATTTGCATCTGTTCATTCTGAATTCGCTTGAACCTGTACCATGACACTGACAGCATATAACTCTGGTCACGTAATCCATCAGAATCAACATCAGAAACAAACTGGAACAGCAGCGCTTTACAAATCCGCTAGATGTCAGTACCGCCATTTCTCTCGTGCCTTTATATACAAAGGCGGTATCAAGTAACACTTGGATGACAAGTCGCGATCATAGACAACGTTTAAATGTGTAAATCGTTTCTGGGCCGTTCCCTTGAATGGTATATACTAAATGGCTATGCTCTCGGTTTGAAGCTTTTCATTGAGCAACACGTCACATACGCCGTCTTTGCATTGACGCTTGAGTTGTTCTCCGCACATTACATTGATAAATCGAACAGCGCTTCGTGTATCTTTGTGCGCATTTCATGTCTCTAAATGACAGTACTGCACAACGTAATATATTCTACAAGCGTGAGCGTTCTGCCGGGTCCATCGGCTAGATCATTATCACCTTGGCATTGTGTGCATTTGGGAGCCTTGGGGGAAAGCTGGACTTATGCACCTGGATTGTCATGCCTATGTACATAATAGTATTCAGTTGATCTCATCATAATGACATTCAGTTTACTTCTCCATAATGGCATTCAGTTGATCTCTCCATAATGACATTCAGTCCTCTACATGGTTGTAGTAATGTTGTCAACAACACCACATCTGTAAGTCCCCTACATGGTTGTAGTAATGTTGTCAACAACACCACACCTGTAAGTCCTGTACATGGTTGTAGTAATGTTGTAGACAACACCACACCTGTAAGTCCACTAGACGGTTGTAGTAAGGGTTGTCAACAACACCACACCTGTAAGTCCTCTACATGGTTGTAGTAATGTTGTAGACAACACCACATCTGTAAGTCCTCTACATGGTTGTAGTAATGTTGTAGACAACACCACATCTGTAAGTCCTCTACATGGTTGTAGTAATGTTGTAGACAACACCACATCTGTAAGTCCTCTACAAAGTTATAGTAATGTTGTCGATAGCACCACATCTGTAAATCCTCTATATGGTTGTAGTAATGTTGTCAACAACACCACACCTGTAAGTCCCCTACATGGTTGTAATAATGTTGTCGACATCACTATATCTGTAAGTCCTGTACATGGTTGTCGTACTGTTGTCGACAACACCACACCTGTAAGTCTCTGCATCGTTGTAATGTTTTCGACAACACCACACCTGTAAGTCCCCTATATGGTTGTAGTAATGTTGTCGATAACACCACATCTGTAAGTCCCCTACATGGTTGTAGTACTGTTTTCGACAACACACCTGTATGTCCTATACATGGATGTAGTAAGATTTTCAACAACACCACACCTGTAAGTTCTCTACCAGGTTGTAGTAGTGTTTTCGGCAACACCACATCTGTGAGTTCTCTACACGGACGTAGCCACGTTATGATAGAACGTCATTAAGTAACGGGAAGTTTGTTATAAAGTCGACAGAAGCGCATGGGCAACGGAAAATATTATTCCAGGACAAAAACTAGCCCTTAAGCAATAATCGATGCAGTGGTCGTGAGTATCGAGCAGTTGCAATTGAACAATAGCGATTAAAAAAATGACTGCTCTGTTATCGACTAGCACCTTGGAAGAACATCGAGGCGTTTGTGGTCAGGAGGGAAACTACTTAAAAATGATGGTTCGGTATGGAGATAGTTGTTGGAGTCAGGGAAGAGTGTATGAATCTGTAGGCAGATTTCATAATGGAAGACGAAACGTCACTGATAGTGGGAGACCTGCAAGTGTGGCAGCTGACACAGTGTCTCACACAGACTGATCGACCAACGCCCATGACAACAGGCGTCTCACTATTGATGACATGGCCGTGGATTTCAGCATGAGTCGCGGTGCTGCGTACAACATTGTCCACGACGACCTCGGTTATAGGACTGTGTGCAATAGATGGGTCCTAAGACAGCTTCCCTATGATCACAAACAAGGTAATGGAGGCGTGTTTCTTGAAGGCCACATAAAGACTGTTTTTCCTAAACGATATCAGCATGCTAGTGGACGGGTGGTCTACGTGTGTTGCCAGACAGGAAGACTATGTTGAGAAATAACTCACATAAAATTTCTTGGTCGCCTAATTGTTAAAAAAAAAAAAAAAGGTATTCGTAAAATTATGTTGCTTAATTACTTCCCCTCATAATTCATTGTCAAGTTGTGAGAACCATATTGCTAGTTATTTGTTTCTCGCGTCACTTCACTGACACCAAGAGTCCTCAGTTTTGAGAAATTCATTTCAAGTCAGTGGCACTAGACATCAATCACGACACTGCTGACAGATCTCCTAATACAGTGGTTCCCCCCCCCCCCCCCCAGGAGGGAATTTTAGGGTTTCCAGGGGCGGGGGAAATTAAGATTATTTCTAGACTGCGTGAATACAGGAACCGATTACTTGATATTGTTTTTCCTTTCATACCTTACAATTCTGTACGTATCACCCTTCTGAAATTCATTTTATAACGTAAGTAGATCCGCAAATCACGTTTTATGTAGATGTATAGACTTGTTTTAGTATGTGCTATTAAATTTAGCTACAATTATTACGTATACTGTGTAGGGGCCGGGGGAAATTTTTAGGGAGGAAATACGAAGGGGGGGGGGGAATAACGTTCTAAAAATATGGTGGGGGGGGGGAATGACGTCCTAAAAATATGGTGAAGGGGGGCACGGGCCAAAAAAGGTTGAGAACCACTGTCCTAATAGTTTAAAAAATGTTCGTTGCATATCCTTTACGAACCTAGCAGTCAACCCCAGCATTATTTTTGCCGTTCGTGATTCCTGGACAAGTTTACGTTCAGTAGTTTGCCATTGCTTTCTGAACGACCGGCCCCATACCATTTCATAAAAAACCAACACAGTTCTAGATCCGGCATAATGATCTCATGTGTTTGTATGCTTATTGTTAAGACATGTGTGTTAGGGTTTACAGGACAGCCGTAGATACACGATCTAATAAAAATGGCTGAATATATGTTCCGTTCAACTACCTTGTCTCATAGGGATGATAGATATGACCTGTAATGACACTTTTTAGGTGTCTAGACACGCAGGTTGACATACAGGCAGACAGATGCTAGACAAAAACATTGACCAACCCACAGACCTAGAGACAAACAGTCTTTAATGAACTGCTCTACCTTCGTCCACATTCGAAGAATGTTTCTTCACCCAACAGTTCCCTAAAATTCTCAGATATGTCGATAACATTACAAATGTTTAATTGACAACCCATTGTAAACCGTTGGGTTAAATGCTTGTCTTGTATGTCTATTATCCTTATTGTCTAGACAGTCAAAGACTGCTCTCCGTGTATTGTACAAGGATCTGATAGTTTGTTTGTAGCGCGTCCAGACGTCAGCGGCACTGACTGTCCTAGAAGCAAGCTCACCAAAATAAACATTGTTTTCATATGTTATTTTCCTAGCCAACAGCGCACTCCTGCCAATGAAAAAACCGCATTTATGACAGGAGATTGAATTGCCTTTATGTCTTTTACAAAACTGTATTTGGCATGCCCCTCACAGGTATAAATTTTAATAAATGCCACGACCGCGCCGAACGATAAATAAGCAACTGTCAACTGTTGTTTATGCGCTGGCTACTGAATCCTAAATAAACAGAAGGGGAATATTTTTCATTGACTTGCTGAAGACGAGGCGTGCACACTTGTAAAGCGCAGCGGCCTGGAAGCGTGTGCATTTTTCTCAGCGAAAAGATGTCCTCCTTCTGAATACTTGCCCTGTGACTGCCTAGGATCGTGTTTCAAAGTTCTGCAAGGATCGCAAGGGGAAACTAGTACAGGAAGAAGCTCCACGGGAAACTGTGGATAAATTTAATTTTCAAAGAGCAATTTCAATCTGTTACTCCCGAGGGGAACAACACGAAGTGATAATAGTGGCAATAATAGCGTGATGAATAGGAACGACCAGGAAGAATGTGGTGGCAGGAACAGAAAGCAACGAAGTATTCAAACAAATATGATTTAAGAAAATATTGCTGAATGAGATCAAAGTTAAACAATTAAGGTATTTCGGTCATCTAGAAAGACGTGGCTGCTTGTTGAAGGATTTACTAGAGGAAAGTGGAGGGAAAGTTAAATTGAGTTGAGCTAAGAACTGATATCACGGCACTCATGACATTTCCCTACGCGCCCCGTCCCCTCGTTCAACAGCCGGCGAAGAGTTACACGACTAATCGTTCCTACCGCTATCTGATTGAAAGTTCTTCTGGTCTTCCCTCTCAGTCTTGAGATCCTACCAGAAGCCTGCCAATCCTCAGCAATCTCATCCTTTCTACATACAGGTTCTCAGTTTGCTCCCCCACCTTCTCCATCTGGTTCCACAGGCGCACGACCACCTCCCACATGTCCATAAATAATCTACCACCAAGAGGTGCATTCCTTGCCAGCCTATCAGCATGTTCACTCCCCCGCACTCCAACATGACCAGGGCAAAACATCCATACAATTCTCACAATCTGTGACCTCTGAAGTGAGGTGAGCCATTCCACACGAAACATTCCTTTCTCCACCTTGCTAATCATACTCCTTGACTAAGTTGGGGGAAATCGTGAAAGAAGAAAACATTACAAATTGGTGGACAACGTCCACAGATGGACTGGCAGAAGCTTATATAAGTGTGCCATGATTAAGCAAGACCGATAGTGCTGGATGCTCAGCCTATCTTAAATGAATTACACTGGTTGATTGATTGACTGATTAATTAATTGGCTGAATGAAATTGCAACTTTGACAAATAACACACATTAGCTAGTGCACATTAACTAGGCCGTGTGTTCATTACACATTGCAGTAGTGTGCTGTCGCCTTCACTCTATGGTTGGCTGTTATAGCCTATGCATAATAAATATAACAACAACAAAGTAACATAATAATAATAATTGCAACAAGCGTTAGACGCACAGCTGTAGCCTTAACACGAATACATGACCTATATTTACCGCACTAGGAACCAGCAGTGATTCGCCGTGGCTGGCTATGATGGTGCTTGAATAACACAAGTTACGTGAACAAATTACAATTATTATATTATCTTCACCCCCGATGGTGTTTCCACCTTGTCGTGGTGGGGGAGCTTGAGTTTCTCAATGACACTGAGAGCTATGCCGGCGGTAGCGTAGCTACAAGCAGGGCCTCCCAAGCCGGACAGGTCAAAGGGTAGAGAACAGACAAAGAGAAACACCCTGGTCCTCCAGGTTGGGGGTTGAAGCGTGGGGTTAACATCCCCATCTTTGTAAAAACCATTTTTGTTACGAAACAGATACATGAGCCTCCAATTCGGACTGACTTATCCGGACAACGACCTTGGAACGTTAAAGGACTTTTGAGATTTGGAACATGGAATGTACGGACACTATATCGAGCTGGAGCGGCCGAAGAACTAACCCGGGAGCTGGTTGAATATGAAATGGATATAACAGAAATGCAAGAAATAAGGTGGCCAGGAGAGGGTACTTTAGAGCAAAATGGAATGATTATAATATATGGAGGAAACACCCAAAATAAACATGAATTAGGAACAGTATTTGTCATCAAAAAAGAGTTATGGGGGAACGTTTTAAACTTTAAAGCTGTTAATGACAGGATTAGTAAATTACGAATGAAAGGTAAATGGAAAAATATAACGATGATTAATGTACATGCACCTACTGAAGAAAAAGAAGATGATATTAAAGCAGACTTTTATAATGATCTGGAAGATGTCATAGAAGAAACCCCCAAACAGGAAATCCTGGTTGTGCTGGGAGACTTCAATGCAAAAATAGGTAGAGAGCAAACTAATAAAAAAGTGGCCGGTATGGAAAGCCTACATACAACTTCAAATGATAATGGATGGAGAGTCATCAACCTGGCAGAAGCCAAAGGACTGCAGATTAGCAGTACCAGACTACAAAGAAAGGATATACACAAACTTGGAAATCATGTGACATACATACATTGGCACCTTGCCGTCTTGACAGACGATAGTTTGTGCTTTAAAAAGGCATAATAACTTTTAACTATGGCGGTAGCGAGTGTGACTGATAAGGCCAATTTGCGCTGTAAATGTCCGTTCACAGTGGGTGCATCTGAACACGTGGTCATTTCCACCATCATGCACCATCTTACGTCTCAAACGCTTGGTGTGTGACTTTTCTGCAATAATTTTCTCCTTTGACTTTATTCCATTTCTGATATTTGCTCTCCATGCAACACGTTCAGCGGCGACTTGCTCCCAATGTGCATTATCAATGCCTATATCAATCATGTCCCGCTTACACACATCTTTGTATCGTAGTAGAGGCCGACCCTGAGATCTCTTACCCATCTGTAATTCACCAAAAAAGATATCCTTTGGTATTCTACCATCATCCATCCTCCTAAGATGTCCTATCCATCTAAGTCTACGAAGACTGAGCATGGAATAAACTGTCACACAACCTGATCTTTCCAATACTTCAGTATTTGTGATTTTGTTTTGCCACTTAATACCAAGAATTCTTCGCAGACACCGCATATGAAAGCTGTTTAAATTGTTCTCTTGGTGTGAGTAAGTTGTCCAGGTTTCACTGCCATAGAGAAGAGTACTAAGGACACAGGCTTGATAGACAAGGACTTTTGTTTTGGCAGTAAGCTTCCTGTTCTCCCAGACTCTTTTTCTTAACCTGTTCATTGTTGTTGCTGCCTTACCAATCCGGATGTTGATTTCCTGATCTAGGGATAATTTGCTATTTACCACTGATCCTAGATATGTAAAATGGTCTACTATCTCTAGTTCGGCGTCGTGTCGTGTCCTCCTTTACAGTGTCGTCCCTGGAGTGAAGAGAGCCGACACCCACATTATAATATTTTTTCCCTCTCAATATTCTGGAGAATCCACCAGCTTCCGTCCAACACACTCCATCAGCCTATGGACACCTTTTCCTATCACTCTCTCACTGTCGTACTATGCCCCCTTCTCATACTTCCCCAACGCAACATACTCAACAACTCTTGCTTCTAAAGATTAATAAAGATTAATTTATTAAAAGAAAAGTGTAACGTATATGAGACGTGTATGTGAAGAAAATGTGTGACGTGTTCTATAAAGTGTGTAGAATCGGACTCTCAGACAACAACCCAGTCAGCTGATCCCAGCAAGGATAGACCACAGCACGTTACGTCAGAACATGTACTTCTCACCCAGCGCCGAAACCATCCTGCTGGATACTGATTTGCCTCTGTAGACCTCTGGTAATCCCATTTCATGAACATTCGAAATAGACACCGGTGGTATAAACAGTTAATCATGGACCGGTTGCACTCTACACAATGTCCGTTCCTATCGTTCATAAAAAAATGCACAAGTCCTTTGTAGTGTGTACACAGATTAATGTTAATTGTTACTGTACTGGATCCTCCCTCGTGTCTATCTAGCCTCAAGTATCAAGTCTTGTGTTCTATTACACGAGATTATATCACACTATGTAATTATTAGACTTAATGTTTTCAGTTCGTTACTACTGTCTGATGCTGTGTGGTGCATCAGTACGCATCACTCTCTTTGGTGAATCAACTTCCTTCTAGCTTTAGTTACGTTCTGTATGCAACTTTATTGATTGTTGAACTGGTGTTCTTCCGAGTGGGATGTGATTCTTTCCCAAAAACTTGTTGAGCTTCCTTGGATCTGGTAGGGAACCTAGGATAGAAACAACACATCTGGTGATAGTACTAGTCACTGATCCTTTCGGCTGAGTGTAAGCCTATCACCTTGTCTAATGATCTTTAGCTAACTAGACTTAGTCATAGAGCAGATTAGCTACCCACCTAGAGCCGAATCAGGCTATGACAAAGAAAAAATCAGCAAACAGAATGCTGAACCCCGCCCACCAGGGACACCTACGGGAAGATCCCAATTATCCCTCATTACTCAATTCTCAACTAGTAAAGCTTATCAACACTTCACTAATCTATTCTTAACTAGCAGAGTTAATATCACTATTCTACTCTAACTAGTTTCCACTAACAGTGCTAATCATCACACTATAGTTTAACAAGGCCACAGTCTATATTAATTAGAACTAATATTATAATAGGTTATACCTTAAATGGCACTACTGCAGTCCTATCAATCATATCTACATCTGCCATTATAGGCACGTGTAAAATTAAGTCACTAACTAACACACGGTAGATATTATTTCCACTAAGCACTGCAGTGCCCTGGCACTCCGACTAGAGCATTTTCAAGTCCCCCTAGTTGGTCCCAACTCGGGTTTATATGGCAAACTACCAAAGTTGGCCACGTGACGTTATCCTTTATGCCCCACACAGGTGGCACATTGGCAGATCATCCCCTGTCAGGGATCCATCCCCCCTCTGGCTCCCTCAATGTTAGATTTGTCATCACTGGTTCTGACATCCAAAACAATCTAGAGAGTTACTGTCGAGTTCCAACAAAGAGTTTCGATACCAAGCTGCCAATCATGGTTTTCCAAACACGCTTACATTGTGCACGTGACGTTGTTCATGTCCGGCAGGTGTTCCACTGTTTTCAATAACACCCTCAACTTTCTGTCATGTGCTGACAGTCAAACCTCCATTCCGTCTGATGTCCGGAACTATAGATGACAAACGGAACCATTCCATATCCTGCGCGGCCAATTATATGTGATTTTAACTGTTATGAACTGCCAACGCGTTTTATCCCTTCCTTCTCACTCACCGCCAAATGTGTATATGGGCTGACCCGATGTAACCCGTGCAGCTGTGTTTACTCTGTTAGTACGACTGTTGTGGCCTAGAAAATATACGCCAAGCAAACGTCGGTATATTTATCTAGTTAACTCATGGCGAGCTCGTGACATAGGCCCCCTCTTAAGAGAGTAGTCCATCTCACTCTTCTCCACCATGAGTTAAATCCAGATGATTCATTCCTCTTCTTCAGGAGCTGGGTGTCTTGACAAGAAGTCCGCTCCAACATTTTCCTTCCCAGGAATGTACTCTACTGTGAAATTATACGGTTGAAGTAACAACGACCACCGCATCAAACGTGCGTTGAGCTTCTGAGAAGTAGCCAGGAACATCAGGGGCTGATGATCCGACTGGACCCGAAACTTAACTCCATACAAATATGGCTGAAATTTTTGCACTGCCCATACGAGGGACAAGCACTCTCTCTCGACGGTTGAATAATTCCTCTCCGCCTGTAGTAATTTCTTGCTTGCGTATGCCACAGGTTTCAAAACCGACGCATCGTCTTTTCCTTCCTGTAACAAAGCGGCTCCAATTCCAATCGCACTCGCATCCGTTCGCAACACAAATGGTTTTGAAAGGTCAGGGAGCTGTAATACAGGTTTGCTGACCAAGGCCTCCTTTAACTGACTATAGGCATTCTCACATTCTGGTGTCCAAATGATTTGGTCCGGGAATCCCTTTTTCAAGGTTTCCGTCAACGGAGCTCCCAGTTCCGTGAAATGTGGGATAAATTTGTGGTAGAACCCACACAACGAGAGAAAAGATCGCACATCCTTCTTCGTTTTTGGCCTTGGTGCATTTCTGATTTTCTCCAGGTTCTTTTCTTCCGGGACTATGTGTCCTGGAGTGATGGTGTGGCCTAGAAATTCCAGAGTCTGGTAACCAATCATGCACTTGGTTGGACGAGCAGTAAGCCCTGCTTCCTTGAGCCTATTAAACACTCTCTCCAAGGATTGTAAGTGGTCATCCAGGCTGTCACTGGAAATCAGAATATCATCCATGAATGAGATGATGGATGGATCCTGTAACGGATCTAGTAAAGTCCTCATCATGCGTGTAAACACACTAGGTGCATTGCTGAGTCCAAAGGGCATGACTTTGAATTCGTAGTGTCCACTGGGTGTACTGAAAGCCAACAGTGGTCGAATCTCCGGTTTGACTGGTATCTGATAGTACCCCCGACTCAGATCCACCTTTGAAAAGTACCGAGCCTTATGGAGCCTAGCGAATAACTGAGTTGGATTCGGCAAAGGTTCCACCTGAAATTGTGTGTGACTGTTCAGAAGTCGATAGTCTATACACAACCGGTGTTCTCCACTTGGTTTGCGTAACAAAACTACCCCCGCATTGTATGGGGATGTGGATGGTGCAATCACGTCATCCTCCAGCAATTTTTGTATTTCCTCCTCCAGGGCCTTTTCTTTAGAGAATGGCACTGGGTAAACCTTTTGGCGAACAGGCTCCTGTGTGGTCAAAGTCATCTCGAACTCAACCAACCTCGTTCGTCCTGGTTTATCAGTCAGTATCTCCTTATGAGACTTGAGAACCTGGGTTATCCTTTCCCTCTCCTGGGAGGTCAGATCAGGGTTCACTTTCACATCCCTATAGGTTTCCTGGTGTACCAAGGGATATTCCCTGCCCTCGCTGGTTCCCACTTCCGTCTCCACTGCAACTGCCATTGCCATGAGGTGAGCTGCCTTGTCTCCGGGTCTCTCTTCGTATTTCCGCAAGAGATTGATATGGAAAATCTTCGACTTTCCCCGGATCCGGATCTGATAGTTGGTTCTGGATATCACCCTTTCCACGGGAAATGGTCCTTGCCAACCTATCTCCAGTTTGTTGTTTCCCGTTGGGAGTAGCAACAAGACTTTATCTCCCACCTCTAGAGATCTTTCTTTAGACCTACGGTTGTAGTAAGCCGCATGTCTTTTCCTGGCCTTTTTCAAGTTTTGATTTGCCAGAGTCCATCCCTTGTGGAGTATTTCTTTCAGTTCCTCCACGTATTTGTAGGATGAGATCACTTCTTCTGACGTCCCCTCTTCAGTCCAACTCCTCAACATGGCTTCCAACGGTCCTTTGATTGGACGACCAAACAGCAACGTAGCGGGTGGTAGTCCTGTTGAGCCATGAGGAACTTCCCGATAGGCAAAGAGTGCTGCTGGGATATATTCATCCCACCTATCCGGTTTTTCCTGCGCTAATTTCCTGAGCATTGTCATCAACGTGCCGTTGAAACGCTCTACTTGTCCATTGGCTTGAGGGTGGTAAGGGCTGGTATGTATGTGGTTAGAGTGAAACACCCTAAATACCTCCTCCATGAGTTTTCCACAAAACTGAGATCCATTGTCCGTCAGAATTTGATCCGGAAAGCCTAATCTGGTAAAGGCCTCCATCAGTGCGTCCGCCAATCTTTTCGAGTCAATCGTGGTCAACGGTATGGCTTCACCCCACATTGTACAGCAATCCACCATTGTGAGTATATACATGTTCCTCTTCCTAGTCCTGGGAAGTGGACCCACGATATCGATGGCTACCCTCTCGAAAGGAGAGTTCATGATGGGCATCTCACCCAACATCACCGGTGCTGTCCAGTGTTTCGGTGCCACCCTCTGGCACTCAGGGCATGACTTCACATACCGACGCACATCATCTGTCATTCCCGGCCAATAGTAGTGGCAGGAAATCCGCTGCATGGTGGCGGCAATACCCATGTGTCCACTAAAGGAGATGGTATGCCCCATATGAAGAATCTGGGATCGGTGAGCTTTCGGGACGACCAACTGACCGTATAGGTTGTCTCCCCTTCCTGCTCTCCTGTAGAGTATCCTATTCTTCATGTAGTACTGCCCCCGTCCTGGTGGATCAGCACTTTTCTGCAGCTTTCTGTAGCAAGGACGTAAAGTATCATCCTCACTCTGGGCAGTTCGTAGCTCCCCCGGCATTGGGTTAGTCACAATTGCGTCTGCCTCTTCCGTTTTCGTCTGAGAGCGAGTCTGCATTGCTCCCATATGGATTGGCTCCCTGGGCATTCCCAGAAAGACATACCGGCAACCTAGGATGACTGGAAAAATGGGATCGGTCAATACAGCGGCCTTGATGGTGCCGGTGACGTACCTTGACCGAATCTTCACATTAGCAATAGGCAACTTCATGGTTACAGCACTCTTCTGTGCAGGCTGTATATCCAAGGTTTCACCTGTGAATTGTTCTGGATGTACCAGATCCGCAGAAATCACGGCCTCCCCGTCCAGTCCTGTGTCGTATAAACACTCCACTTGACGACCGTTAACCTCTACCAATTCCACTACAGGTGGTTTTTCCTGGTCTGGATTCTCTTCCTCGGCCTCGACCTGTTCGGTGGGCTCCACCTTAGGTTTCCCTGAGCACACGACGAATTGAGTGTCTCCTGACTTTCCCTTGCAGTCAATAGCATTGTGCGTATTCGACTGGCATTGGTTGCACCATTTCCCTGTCCTAGATTTTCTATTGCCAGACTTGAGTGAGCTCTCCTGGTGGCGAGCTTCCTTGTTGACCTTGGCATTTTCTGTGACAACCTCCTTGGAAGTCACTTGACATGCTGCGAAGTGAGGGTTCTTAGCCTTCGATTTGCAGTCCCTCGTATTGTGAGAGGGTGACTTACAAATTGAACACCACTTCTCCGACCACGGTCGTTTAGGTGTAGAGCTTGAAGTGCTCTTGCTTCCCTCCTTCTTCTTCTCTGAACTATCCTCTGATTTTTGCACATAAGGTTCCCACTTTTTTGTTCCTGAGTTTTTGGTTTTCTTCTTGTCATGTTTCTCTTGACTTTTGGAGTTGGTGGAAAGGTTCTCCCCTGCCTCCCCATGTACCTCGACGAACCGTTCTGCTAATTTAGTCACGAGGTCAATACGTTCCGCTCCTTGTTCTCCCAGGAACGTCCTGAGAGGTTTAGACATTTGCTTCTTCAGCTGGTCGACCACCATGAACTCTTCCAGACTCTCATAGTCATGTGCGAACCAGCCAAATCCATCCACTTATGGAGATAAGATTTTAGACGCAAACTGTAGGCGGCAAACAACTCCCCCGGTTCTCGTTTCGCTGCTCGAAATTTTTTCCGGTAGGTATGTGACGTAACCTCGAATCGTTTCAGCAGAGCCGTCTTTAATTCGTCATAATTGTTCTCATGTCCTGGTGGCAGGCGAGAATAAACCTCGTATCCGGTCCCGCGTAAACCCTGGGATAGCTTGAGATTCCATTTGTTACGCTCCAGACCCATAGCAACCGACATAGCCTCGAAGCGTTGAAGGTACTGGTCAATCTTCTCTTTGTCCTCCTCGTAGACCGCCAAAGGAAACTTCATGGCATGGTACCCATGTCCACCTACTGGTGTTGAGCCTGGGATGGAGGAACTTCCAACTGCTCCCTCAGTTTCTCCATTAGATTGACTCTTGAGCTCGAGTTCCCGCATCCGGTACTCGTGCTCCCTCTTCTGTGCTTCTTGTTCAGCTTCTAATTTCCTAGCTGCTTGTTCAGCTTCAAATTTCCTAGCTGCTTGCTCAGCTTCCAATTTCCTAGCTGCTTGCTCAGCTTCCAATTTCTTAGCTGCTTGCTCAGCTTCCAATTTCTTAGCTGCTTGCTCAGCTTCCAATTTCTTAGCTGCTTGCTCAGCTTCCAATTTCTTAGCTGCTTGTTCCAACTCCATCCTTCTCAATTCCAGCTCGGCCTTTAGATCTTCCCTTTCTGCTTGACGATACTCTCTCTCCACTTCCTGTATGTAATCCGTTAGAGCAGAACCCCCCAATCCCATTTCTTCCCCCTTTGCCTTTAATTCTAACGTGGTTAGTTTAGGGGTGGCCATTATACAGAGAGGTAAGCTAGCAGGTCTAGTACAATATAACTGCAAATTACTATACAGATCTATGAACAAGTACTATAAATCTAGATATTACTACACACAGCACATTCACTCAGTGACAAGAGTAGAATCAGGACCACAGACCTATGCAGACGTGTGAAGTGTCAACAGGTAAGATATTAGTCCTAACCCCTATCCACATTCACTCTAGCTGGATTCTCCAAAATGATATCTCCCTCTTATAACTAAGGATCCCGTGTCCAAAGACCCCGTTGTCAGAAGATCCCACTGTCAAAGGTTCCTGCTTGCAGGAGATCTCGCTGTCCAAGGATTCCGTTTACGGGAGATCCCGCTGTCCAAGGATTCCGTTTACGAGAGATCCCGCTGTCCTAAGATCCCGTTATCGAGCCCCCAATAATGTCGTGTCCTCCTTTACAGTGTCGTCCCTGGAGTGAAGAGAGCCGACACCCACATTATAATATTTTTTCCCTCTCAATATTCTGGAGAATCCACCAGCTTCCGTCCAACACACTCCATCAGCCTATGGACACCTTTTCCTATCACTCTCTCACTGTCGTACTATGCCCCCTTCTCATACTTCCCCAACGCAACATACTCAACAACTCTTGCTTCTAAAGATTAATAAAGATTAATTTATTAAAAGAAAAGTGTAACGTATATGAGACGTGTATGTGAAGAAAATGTGTGACGTGTTCTATAAAGTGTGTAGAATCGGACTCTCAGACAACAACCCAGTCAGCTGATCCCAGCAAGGATAGACCACAGCACGTTACGTCAGAACATGTACTTCTCACCCAGCGCCGAAACCATCCTGCTGGATACTGATTTGCCTCTGTAGACCTCTGGTAATCCCATTTCATGAACATCCGAAATAGACACCGGTGGTATAAACAGTTAATCATGGACCGGTTGCACTCTACACAATGTCCGTTCCTATCGTTCATAAAAAAATGCACAAGTCCTTTGTAGTGTGTACACAGATTAATGTTAATTGTTACTGTACTGGATTCTCCCTCGTGTCTATCTAGCCTCAAGTATCAAGTCTTGTGTTCTATTACACGAGATTATATCACACTATGTAATTATTAGACTTAATGTTTTCAGTTCGTTACTACTGTCTGATGCTGTGTGGTGCATCAGTACGCATCACTCTCTTTGGTGAATCAACTTCCTTCTAGCTTTAGTTACGTTCTGTATGCAACTTTATTGATTGTTGAACTGGTGTTCTTCCGAATGGGATGTGATTCTTTCCCAAAAACTTGTTGAGTTTCCTTGGATCTGGTAGGGAACCTAGGATAGAAACAACACATCTGGTGATAGTACTAGTCACTGATCCTTTCGGCTGAGTTTAAGCCTATCACCTTGCCTAATGATCTTTAGCTAACTAGACTTAGTCATAGAGCAGATTAGCTACCCACCTAGAGCCGAATCAGGCTATGACAAAGAAAAAATCAGCAAACAGAATGCTGAACCCCGCCCACCAGGGACACCTACGGGAAGATCCCAATTATCCCTCATTACTCAATTCTCAACTAGTAAAGCTTATCAACACTTCACTAATCTATTCTTAACTAGCAGAGTTAATATCACTATTCTACTCTAACTAGTTTCCACTAACAGTGCTAATCATCACACTATAGTTTAACAAGGCCACAGTCTATATTAATTAGAACTAATATTATAATAGGTTATACCTTAAATGGCACTACTGCAGTCCTATCAATCATATCTACATCTGCCATTATAGGCACGTGTAAAATTAAGTCACTAACTAACACACGGTAGATATTATTTCCACTAAGCACTGCAGTGCCCTGGCACTCCGACTAGAGCATTTTCAAGTCCCCCTAGTTGGTCCCAACTCGGGTTTATATGGCAAACTACCAAAGTTGACCACGTGACGTTATCCTTTATGCCCCACACAGGTGGCACATTGGCAGATCATCCCCTGTCAGGGATCCATCCCCCCTCTGGCTCCCTCAATGTTAGATTTGTCATCACTGGTTCTGACATCCAAAACAATCTAGAGAGTTACTGTCGAGTTACAACAAAGAGTTTCGATACCAAGCTGCCAATCATGGTTTTCCAAACACGCTTACATTGTGCACGTGACGTTGTTCATGTCCGGCAGGTGTTCCACTGTTTTCAATAACACCCTCAACTTTCTGTCATGTGCTGACAGTCAAACCTCCATTCCGTCTGATGTCCGGAACTATAGATGACAAACGGAACCATTCCATATCCTGCGCGGCCAATTATATGTGATTTTAACTGTTATGAACTGCCAACGCGTTTTATCCCTTCCTTCTCACTCACCGCCAAATGTGTATATGGGCTGACCCGATGTAACCCGTGCAGCTGTGTTTACTCTGTTAGTACGACTGTTGTGGCCTAGAAAATATACGCCAAGCAAACGTCGGTATATTTATCTGGTTAACTCATGGCGAGCTCGTGACACGTCGTCAATAAAGATTGATGGTACCCCATGTGCACCTTGTGACATAATCTGTGTCTTCTTTTTGCTAATTGTTAAACCAAATTCAGAACAAGCATTGGAGAATGCAGATATTAGACATTGCAGTTCTTCCTCAGAGTGGGTCGTAACTGCAGCATCATCTGCAAAAAGCAACTCTCTGATCAGTACCCTCCTAATTTTGGTCTTAGCCTTCAATCTCTGAGCATTGTAGAGGCCGCAATCTGAGCGTGAGTGAATGTATATACCACCATCCTGATCACGAAATGCATATTTCAGTAGAAGTGAAAAGTATATTCCAAAGAGGGTGGGAGCTAGTACACAACCTTGCTTAACTCCACTCTTGATTTCAAATTCTTCAGAAGTTGCACCATCAAACTTGATTATACCCTTCATGCCTGTGTGGAACGATTCCACAATGGACAGAAGAGTTGGTGGGCAGCCAATCTTCTTTAGTGCCTTGAAAAGACCCTCACGACTGACCAAATCAAATGCCTTTGTGAGGTCGATGAAGGCAATAAACAGTGGTTGATTCTGTTCACGGCATTTTTCTTGCATTTGTCGCAATGAGAATATCATATCAGTGGTAGACCGGTTCTGTCGAAAGCCACACTGTGATTCGGGGTAGACTTGATCTCCTAGGACTTGAAGTCTGCGCAGAACAATTCTGGCAAATACTTTTCCAACAATACACAGAAGTTAGATACCCCTATAGTTGTTGCAGTCGCTCCGATCGCCCTTGTTCTTGTACAGTGTTATGATGCTTGAATCTTTGAAATCCTGTGGGACTTGTCCTTAACGCCAGCATAGCTCTATTAGCTGGTGGATCTGTATAGTGAGTGTGTCTTGCCCACTCCTGATAACCTCTATTGGAATCCCATCCTTACCTGGAGCCTTGCCAGATGCAAGTTCATTTATAGCACACTTAACTTCTGTTATGGTGAGAAGTGTGTCCAGGTGGTCAAGAGTTGGTAGAGCCTCTATGGCGTTGAGGTCATCATCCGCTAGTTTGGTCTCACTTGAGTAAAGCTCCAAATAGTGCTCTACCCATCTGTCCATCTGCCGTTTCTTGTCAGTGATGATTTCTCCAGTCAAGGTTTTCAATGGTGCATTTCTTTTGATCACTGGACCAAAAGCTTTCTTTATTCCTTCATACATGCTTCTTATGTCTCCCTTATCACTTGCGATTTGAATGGACTCACATAACTTGATCCAATAATCATTTGCACACTGCCTGGCGGCCTTTTGCACATCCTTCCTAGCTTGCCTTAGCTCACTCAGAGTGTTACGCTTTGGTCTTTCCTTGTTTCTTAAGAGAGCTTTCTTCTTCTTATCAATCAAGGGCTGCAGAGTCTCGCTGTTGGCCGCAAACTAGTCCTGCCTCTTATGATCCACAGTGCCGTAAACCCCTACGGCAGTTTTATAAAGAGTTTCCTTAATTTGACCCCACTTTTCATTTACTGTACAATTTTCTGGTGTATCAGTGAAAGCGTCTTCAAGTTGCTGTTGAAACTGAAAGCACTTTTCAGGATCATGAGTGTTAATAATATTAATCCTGGGGCTAGATTTGTGTTTAGCTGTGTAGATTCTCTTTGGGCTCAGTCTAACCCTTGCAACAACCAAAGAATGATCCGTATCACAGTCAGCACTGTGGTAACTACGAGTCAATGATATATGGTTCAGATGTTGTCTCCGTGTGATGATGAAGTCCAGCTGGTGCCAATGGCCGGATCTTGGATGTTTCCATGTGACCTTATGCATCTCTTTTGTTTTAAAAAAAGAGTTTGTAATACATAGGTCATTACTGGTGCAATGCTCCAGCAGCCTTTGCCCATTTTCATTCATGCGACCGATGTTGTATTTTCCAAGGCACACTGGCCATGAACTCGAGTCCTTGCCCACACGAGCATTGAAATCACCGAGCATATAAATGTAGTCAGATTTTGGAACTGCCTTGATCACGGAGTCTAACTCCTCATAGAACAAATCCTTCACATCATCAGAGGAATCGAGTGTCGGTACATATGCAGTAATAATGGTGGCAAACCCACAAGAGGTTGCCAAGCGCAGGGACAATAGTCTTTCATTTCCTCCTGCTGGAATTTCAATCATTCCCAGTAGCGAATTCTTCACTGCAAAGCCCACACCGTGTTGCCTTTTTTCTGCCTGCCCTCTACCCTTCCAGAAATAGGTGTAGTTGTTTTCCCTGAGTGACCCTTCCTCAGCGAGGCGAGTCTCCTGCAGGCCAGCAATATCAATGTTAAGATGATTGAGTTCGGCATCAATCACAGCCGTTTTTCTCACATCGTCAATATTGGTCAAGTCAGTGGAAAATCCTGGACACATGGTTCTCACGTTCCAGGTTGCAAGCCGTAGCTTGAGGTTTCTATTTTTATTTTTGTTTGTACCTGGTGCATTGGTTTTACAGCCCGCGATTCAGATTTTGTCCTAGCCCCAAGCACCCATTGAAGCAGGCAGGCTGTGGCGGATCAGCACCCAATTGGCTGGGGGCTGCCCAGCTTGAGGCGGGCGGTAGCTGATCAGTGACACCTATAGGTGTCTCCCGCCGTCAGAGGCAACGCGTGGCGCCCCATGTCTACGCCAACTGACAAGGACTTATAACCCGTAACAGTTGCCTCTCGCTTTGATTCCGAGACCAGTTAAGACCAGGGATGGAGTTATTGCCTCTCCATAGCACAAAGCCTGGGCTAAAATATAGAGATCATGTGTTGCCCATGCAGCATGATCCCTCTCTCGGCCTGCCTAGTTCACTCCAGAGGAAAGGTAGCACCCCTACATCTGGAACAAGACAAGCTGCAGAAGCTGCCGGATCAGCAAAGCAATGCTCTAACTGTCCGCCTGTCGGAGCTTCGATCCTAGACCAGTCGCCAACCAAGGCTTAGGGCCTGGTCTGCCCTGCCATGACAATTTTGTCTTTAGCTTGCATTTCCTCGCACCAGGGTAAGGCTTGTACCCTCCCAATTGCGCTCTTCCGCCCGAAGCCGTTGGCACAATGTGGGGTGTCGGGTTTGGTAAGCGCCGCCCAACGTTCGGCGCTAACAGAAACCAGGTAGTACCGTCTACTGTTATACGGTAGCTCAGTCATATCTGACTAAGACCTGACTAACATGAAATCATGTGACAAGAGAACCTATAATCAAATAGATCACATTTTAATTAACAACAGAAATGCATCAAACATACAGAAAGTTAGAAGTTATAGAGGAGCTGAGTGCCACAGTGACCACTTCCTCGTTGGAGCAAAATTTAAAATAAAACTTAAGAGAGCTTTCTATACTAAACTACAAAGATTACGCCCAACATATAACAAAGAAAATCTACAAGAAATTACAGTCAATGAGAAATTTACAGATGAAATAAAATGTAAACTTGAAACTCTGCAAAACCCTTTGGAGGAAAGCGTTGATCAAACTTGGTTGAACATCAAGAATACAATTCAATCTACCGCAGAAGAATGTCTTGGTGTGTTAACCACGCATAGAAAGAACAGATGGTTCAATCAAAAATGTGAAGAAGCAGTCATTAGGAAAAAGAATGTCAGGCATTTATGGTTAAATGACATCAACAACATCCAAAAGGAAGAGCATTATAGAAATAAATGTATAGAGGCTACAAAAATAGTCCGACAGCAGAAGCGAGAATATATGAGTAATATAATCAAAGATATGGAAACTAATCATCAGAAAAATGAATCCAGAAAGTTTTTTTTAAAGAACTGAAGTCAAAGAAACGAGGGCACCAGCAAAACACATATGGTTTAAAAGACAAAAATAGGAATATGATAAATACCAATGAGGAAATGTGCAACACATGGAAATAATATTTTGTTGAATTACTAAATTGTGAAGCTCCAAGTAACACTTTCCCACAGGAAGAGGTTCTAACATGTGAACCACAAATTGAAGAACCTACATTTGAAGAAATCCTATATGTAATCACACGACTTAAAAACAATAAGGCAACTGGGACTGATGGAATTGCTGCTGAATTTATAAAGGCAGGTGGCCATGCATTACATCTAAAGCTATACGAACTAATAATAAAAATCTGGAGGACAGAAGAATTACCCCATGACTGGAAAGAGTCATTATTGATACCTATCTTTAAGAAAGGAGACAAGTTCCAATGTGAAAATTATAGAGAAATATCACTACTGTCCACAAGCTATAAGATACTATCTGCAGTATTACTAAATAGACTAAAACCATATTCAGAAGACATATTAGGTGACTACCAGGCGGGTTTTTAGACAAAACAGATCAACAATAGATCAGATATTTATCTTACGACAAATAGCCGAGAAAAATTGGGAATATAAAAGAGATCTCCATAACATTTTTGTGGATTTTAAAAAGGCTTATGATAGTGTCCATAGGAATAGTCTATGGAATGCTATGCAGGAATTTGGAATACCAAGGAAGTTAATCAACATGACCAGACTATGCATGGAAGTTACTTATAATATAGTAACATATAAAGGCAGGAAATCAGACCCTTTCCAAATAACATCTGGCTTGAAACAGGGTGATGCACTATTGCCGCTACTCTTCAATCTGGCTCTAGAAAAAGTTGTACGGAAGGTAAAGGAGGATTGTGATATTGGAGGAACATCGAAGCTGCTTGGTTATGCAGATGATATAGATATTATAGGACAAAGTGAACAAAAAACATACAAATACCTGGGTACAATTTTAAACTGCTCCAACATCATAACGGAAGAAATATAAACTAGAATCAACTCTGGAAATAAGATATACTATGCACTACAACATCTACTAAAATCAAATGCGCTATCTCGTAACACCAAAATCACAATATACAAAACACTGATCAGACCAGTTGTGCTGTATGGCTCTGAAACCTGGAGTACAGCGAAAGGAGACGAAGCCCTGTTACAAACCTTTGAGAACAAAGTTTTAAGACACATCTTTGGACCCATTAGGGATACACAAAGTGGAGAGTGGAAAAGAAGAAGTAACAAAGACATTTATGATCTGTTTAAGTCCCCGCTAATCACTGGTATCATGAAGGCTAATAGACTACAATGGCTGGGGCATATAGAAAGAATGGAAGATAATAGGGAAACAAAACTCGCTTACACTCAGGAAATAAATGACCGTAGACCCCGAGGTAGACCAAGAAGACGGTGGAGAGATAATACATATACAGACCTACAAGAACTTAGAATCAACGACTGGCAAGAGAGGGTCATCCAGAGAGACGAATGGAGACGGATTGTATCTGCAGCAAAGAACCTCAATGGCTCGGAACACTGAAGAAGAAGAGAAGAAGAAGAAGAAGATATTATATTGATTGGCATCTCCGTAAATTGGGTATTCAAGTGGGTACTCAGTCCTGCGATGCAGTAGCCATCGCAAAGTATCAAATCTGGGATGGATGCTACAAATCAATAACAAAGCGCCTTTATTCACTCCAGAAAAGAGCAGTGCGTTTAATTAATGGTGAAAAGCTTACCGACAATTCTAGCCTACATAAACGTCTTCAGTTACTGCCTTTCCACAACCGCTTACTTTTTAATAAGGCTAAACTTTGGCCTAATAAGCTAATAAGCTACCTTTGGCCATTGTTCAAATATAACACAAGAGATAGCGAACGACTAAATATACTTCATTTCTCTAAACCTAGGATAGACTTATATAAAACAAGCTTAGCATACTCTTCCGCTCAGTTGTGGAACAATCTTCCACAAGAAGTCAAAGACGCCACCAATCATTATACATACATTCGCAACCTGTTTGAACACCACTTCAGTACAGACTACATTCCCCCATTAAAAAAAAACAGCAACACACACATACACATACACAATAATAATGCTAAATTATCTCAAACGACAACTAGCCAATAAACATTCTAATATGTATGGCACGTTACACCTTCGTTAGGTATTTATAATGCCCAAATTAAGCATTGCCTCTGTGAATCATGTATTGATTATTGTTCAGGCGTTTTAATAATTATTGTTCTTTTGCTGTCAAAGATTAGCTTCATAAGTGATATTGAATAAAAGAATGTATGAGACGAAATGGAGAAGAAGGACAGAGTGTCAGACGGGCCTGAGTGCCCAATTCTTAACCCTTTAGGGGGCTGAGTGGTCTCAAGGTATGGTGTCCGCCTCCAGTGCTGGAGGTCCCGGGTTTAGCCCCGGTGAGGACCGGGACTTATTTAAAAAATCCACCTGGACTTCCAGTAAAAAATTTTCCCCTGGTCTCTGGGTAGTGAGATCGGACGCTCGTGTGTATTGTTGCGCACGTAAAATATCCCTTGGCAGTTGGAAATCGAAAAAGAGTAGCCTACCGGCGCTGCCCGGGCAAAATTTTGAGTTAAAAATCTACCCAAAGTATTTAAGGATCCTCGCCGATGCAACGGAATTCGTGCATTGAGCTGAGTTTCTCCAGACTCAGGTTTGAGTTAGGAGGAAAACGGAGCACTTATGGGTTAAACCGCGTGCCGTGATGTTGATCCAACGGCTAAACTAAACTAATTCTTAACTCTTTGAAAATAACAATTGTTCGTTCGTTCTACTCAGTATTCCTATGAGGAGTTGGTTGTAATGTCTCCTCACGCGACCCAGAAGACGGCATTGACGTATGTGTACGATTATTGGTGTCTCTAGGAAGGGTGTACCAGTTGAGGTGTGAATATGAATTGCAAACAATTAGGTATATTTAGCACCTGCGAAAAGAGACATACTAGACACAGACACAATTTACATATCTTACAAAGAACTCCATCTTACACAGGTGAAAACAAAGTGTGATTTATCCAAAAACATAAACAATTAATAAATATATAATACTGAAGTATTAAAATAAAACAATAAGTATTGTTGGACAACAAAGCACGACCGACGTTTATTTTCTACGAACCTTTGTCAAGTACAGGACAACACAAACAGATAAAAAGCTAAGTAAAATACACAATTTTATATTGTGTTTTATTTAGCTTTTCATCTGTTTGTGTTGTCCTGCCCTAGACAAAGTTTCGTAGAACCGAAACGTCTGTCGTGCTTTGTTGAGGTATGAAGTCTGCTGATCCAAGCCGTGTTCTTCTTTCTTCAACCCTGTATCCTCGTTTGCAACAGACACTCAACCAACTTAATCAAGCAGTCCAATATGTTGCTATCACATACAGCTCCGTCCTTGTCCTCCGCACATTAGCCATCTCTGTCGTTTATTCTCTTCTCCGTGTGTTTTTGTGTCTTTCTGTAGTTCGTTTGCCCCATATATGCCAGACTTGTACTTATACAATGTTAGGTTTGGGACGCAGAGGTGTTTCCAAGGCACCAGGGCCGGGTTATATACTGGCCAAGACCTACTGACGCGTCCTCGTCGAGCGTCCTGGGCAACAGGTCCCTTCGGGGTCCTGGCTAAAGTCAGTAGGATCGCCGATTCCTCCGAAGTCGGAGAGTGTCTGCCTGTACGGCGAGGAACCACCAGTCTGCACACCAATAAGCCAGACATGGGACAACGGATACTCACGCAAAACTCAGGTCCTGTATGACATCACACTGGTGTTGGACAACAGGATGTCTTCATCCGACATACAGGACTTCGCGTTGGAGCTCAAGCCAACGAACACAAGCAAGCAAGCAATGTTAGGTTTTCTCAGTGTGTGGCAAATCAGAGCCCGTGTAGTTTCCTCACCCCTTGATTCCCTGAGTTGGCGGAATCGTTAGGAGAATGCATTGATAATGTAGTGAACGCGGACGGACGAGGGTTCGGCGCCTGCGCACGGGTCGGCCAAGAGAGGACAAGACTGACCATCCATTCCTCCGTGTATTCAGGCCTACAACTTGTTTCTGATCCACTGGTATTTGTTTGTTTAGTTCTCTCCTCTCATTGTGTCCAATCTAGGATTGTTTTATCACTTCCGAAAGAAACAAACCCTAGGGCTTTAAACATTATACTGTTAGACATGTAAATGTCTTTTTGGTAGATGTCTCCTGGCAGGGGGGGGGGGGGGGCGGCTGACCAAGCGGCTAGAATGCCGGATTATCCTTTGGGAGACCCTGGTTCGATTCCTCGGTAAGGTGTGGATTTATTTTTCTGCCAGGGGCAACAAGAAAACTTTAACCTGCACAGTTCTCAACGGCTGCACTAGCCAGGTGGCCTTGATTCCTTAGGCTCAAGACCCCTCCCCCTCCCACCCCTTACCATACACCGTAATATACTATATATATATATATATATATATATATATATATATATATATATATATATATATATATATATATATATATATATATATATGTACACTATATATTCCTATATACTATATTGGCATTAATTGACAGTTGACAGTCTCCTGGCGGCCACAAATTATGTAGACCCAGTCGGCCACTGTTGACCACATATAGACATATTTCCTTTACCATGATGGTTTTGTGGAATATATAGCTTGCTAACCCAACGAGACAGCTACCTGATCTGACTTTCCAGATAAGAACATACAACAGAGGACATTTTTGAAAGCTGGAATAATCATTAAGCTTAGAACAGGGGAGATAACAACGGAAATACATACCACATGGTGTCCAACTGGATGGTATCGGGCACCACGCATATTTGTCCGATTCTACACGTCATAATGTTTGTGAGTGAAGATGATCCGTTGTAGATAAATCTACCCATGGGAAATCTGCCGTTCACTGCTGGATATGGCAAGCGACACCCGTGCCAGCATTGGTTACGGACAGTTAAGTTAGGAGATTAGCTGTTGCAGCTTTATGGGACTGCATATCCATTTGTATTAACCAACAAGCAAATCATGTCCCGAAGCAGTAAGCAGACATGGGTCTGTGGTGTGATAGGGTGTCACATTTTGTAGGTCGGAATACACGGAGTGTCATGTTCTTGTATACTTATAAATCTTGGCTCGCAGTCTGAGACAGAGGTAAACAAGCGCACGCTTTCAAGATAGCACTCGTACGAACAGTCGTTGCGAATTAAGATACTTTAATCGATACTAATGTACACACGAGCAATCTCGCAGAGATTGCGCTTTATCACCACGTAACAACCACAGTGAAATATCGTAACCTCGTTCTGCCACCCTGACTTTATTTACAACGCATTCACTTACCACCAGTACACACTCGCTGTTCATATTTGCCATCTCAATCACAGTTAAATCTATAAGCTCACACACTCCTGCTATCAAAACGATACATTCGGGAATCACAGCCACAACCCTATGTCCGTCCATGTCACAGTCTCCTAACCCGTCTGACTAATTCAGGGACGTTCATCCAGATCACGGATCCCTACATCCCGTGAATCCCATGATCCTTGGTGTGGTCCGATGGACACGAGTCTGGCCCGAGTACATGTTTACCTGTAGTAGACACAAACAACCCTGACCTTTCTTAGTGTACCTGTCTGCCTGTCATTGCTACCTTACAGTCCCTGCAACTGATCTGTCTCTACTGTCCCGTGTCTAGTCAGTACTGCCCTCGGCTACAGTAGGTAGTATCCAGGGTCTGTGACACTCTCCCCCTCTTCCCTATGAAAGTGGTACACTTTCATTCTGTGTTTGGGGAAATTATATTTACCCTCTGATTTACTGTCAAAGACCCACCAGTGTTATTTACTTGTGTTCAATCTGGTTGTCTGGTAAGATTTTATTATGGCACCATGCTTGCCTTCATAGTAAACTGGTGTAAACTACATGACTTGTTCAGTGCTGTCATTTGGCCAGCTAGTATCGTGTACGGTCTTCTGTTTGGACTGGTACTTTGTTTGGCTATAGGACTTAGTACAGACCGGAATTAATTGACGACTTACGCTGTCTTTCAAGCTACTCCCCCACCCCTCACACCAAAAAACATGTTAGGCGTCATGCTATCACGCTGTGTGACAGCATCAGGAAAAGTTTACTGGACATAATTGCCAGGTATCCATCTCCTGGTCCAGTCAAATTTCAGTACTTATGGTCCATATCTAGATGAACATATTTAGTACGCACTAGTCATTTAACACTTCGAGTAGTCTATAGTATGTACCAATTTTACCCTAGGTGGATTGCTTCCCTTGGGTGCAATCATATTTTCTTTTGTAGGATAACCTCTATCACAGTGGTTCTCAACCTTTTTTTAGCCCGTGCCCCCCTCACCATATTTTCAGAACGTCATCTCCCCCCCCCCCTTCCTATCAAAAATTTGGCCCGTGCCTCCCTTCACCGTATTTTCAGAACGTCATCCCCCCTTAATATTTCCTATCTAAAAATCCCCCCACCCCTACACAGTATACGTAAAAATGGAAGGTAAATTTAATAGCGTATACTAAAACAAGTCTAGACATCCACATAAAACATGATTTGTGGGTCTACTTACTTTATAAAATGAATTTTAGAAGGATGAGACATACATAACTGTAAAGTATGAAGGGAAAAACAATATCAAGTAATCAGTTTTTGTATTAACGCGATCTTGAAATGGTTTTCATCCCCCCCCCCCCCCTGGAAACCCTAAAATCCCCCCGGAAGGGGGGGGGGGATTCCCCATCGGTTGATAACCACTGCTCTATCAGATTACAATACTCACTATTGTCGGATACGTCGAGATTGATGGCTCAACCCCAAAGAGATAAAGCATGCAAAATCCCTTTTCCCAATGTGATCCTGCCCGTTTAATTAATTTAGATGTACTGACTCAATTGTTTGAGACCAGAAATAGAGTTTTAGAGAACCAAGGAATACCTTCAGGAAATAACTGAAAAAGTTGTATTCATTTTTATACCCAAAATATCCTTTAAGTGGTTCCTTGCCTCTTCTCTACCAACTAATTAATTCTATCTAGGGTAGTTTAAAACAAATTCAAATTACAAATAACAAATTACAAATACTGAAGTATTGGAAAGATCAGGTTGTGAGACAGTTTATTCCATGCTCAGTCTTCGTAGACTTAGATGGATAGGACATCTTAGGAGGATGGATGATGGCAGAATACCAAAGGACATCTTTTTTGGTGAATTACAGATGGGTAAGAGATCTCAGGGTCGGCCTCTACTACGATACAAAGATGTGTGTAAGCGGGACATGATTGATACAGGCATTGATAATGCACATTGGGAGCAAGTCGCCGCTGAACGTATTGCATGCAGGGCAAACATCAGAAATGGAATAAAGACAAAGGAGAAAATTATTGCAGATAAGTCACACACAGAGCGTTTGAGACGTAAGATGGTGCATGATGGTGGAAATGACCACGTGTTCACATGCACCCACTGTGAGCGGACATTTACAGCGCAAATTGGCCTTATCAGTCACATTCGCTACCGCCATAGGTAAAAGTTATTATGCCTTTTTAAAGCACAAACTATCGTCTGTCAAGACGGCAAGGTGCCAATGAATGAGTGATGAGTTTAAAACAATTTGACTATGACAAGTAAAAATACAATCAATACATGACATGAGCTCATTTGTTTTTGATTTAATAAACATAAAAATGGATTTTGTAAATTGCATTCAAAATTACAATTTCCTGTCATAAAATAAGGACATATACATATAATGGTAATTATACAGAATTGATGTGCCAATTATAATGTGTATAATAACAGCTATATTTTTTTCCAGTGGCATGTACTGCTAATCTTTTACTGGCCAGGATGATCTGAAAAAAAAAGAACTGTCTACACTCAGGGTTCTCCACGTCCAGCTTTGGGAATCCCTCTGGCTATCAATTAATTGCTGTATGTTCTGTAGTCTTAGTGTTCCAGGTCTGAGTAGAACATAAGTTGACTCTTGGTTTTCTTTCCATTTTTGGCAGGTAAATAATTAAATAAAGATTACCTCTCCTATGAGACAAATGGAATGTTTGCAGGTAGATAACTTTCTGCACTACTCTATCAAGGGCATCACTCAACACTGTGCTCACTCAACAGGTGCTGCATTCAGTGTTCACCAAGTCAGGTCTGGATTTATATGAGTACTAGCTGACCCGGTCCGGCTTCGCCCAGTACCTGGTGGGGGAGCATCTCATTTAATTCATATAAGAAGTCATATAAGCTCCCGTTCCCGTCTGTCTGTCTGTCTGTCTGTCTGTCTGCCTGCCTGCCTGCCTGCCTGCCTGCCTGCCTGCCTGCCTGCCTGCATGTCTGTCTGTCTAATCATTTATTGGTTGCAGTTAGAACAACCTTAGATATACGAAGACCAACTTATAAAAAGCATTAGAAAGAGCACTTGAAAGATCTTTACATCTTCCCCAACAATTAACTTGAGTAAATGGAGCGGCGGCAGCAGCAGCAGCAGCAGAAGAAGAAAAAGGAGGAGTAGGAGCTGGGAGGAGGAAGAGGGAGGTGGAGGAGGGAGGAGGAGGGAGGAGGAGGGAGGAAGAGATAGGCGGAGAGACGAGGAGGAGGTCAAGAGGAGGGAGGAGGAGGAGTAGGGAGGAATAGGAGGGAGGAGGAGGGATTAGGAGGAGGAGAGAGGAGGAGGGAGAAGGAGAGGAGGGGAGGAGGAGAGGAGGGGAGGAGGAGGGGGAGGAGGAGTAGGGACGAGGAGGAAGAGGGAGGAGGAGGGAGGAGTGGAGGAGGAAGAGGGAGGAGGAAGGAGAAGGAGGGAGGAGAAGAACGCAGGAGGAGGAGGAGGGAGGAGGAAGAGGGAGAAGGAGGAGGGAGGAGGAGGAGGGAGGAGGAGGGAGGAGGAGGAAGAGGGAGGAGGAGGAAGAGGGAGGAGAAGGGAGGAGGAGAGAGGATGAGGAGGGAGGAGGAGAAGGGAGGAGGAGGGATGAAGGGGAGAGGGAGGAAGAGGGGGAGGAGGTAGGAGGAAGAGGGAGGTAGGAGGAAGAGGGAGGAGAAGGAGGAGGAGGGAGGAGGAGGGATGAGAGGGAGGACGTAGGAGGAGGAGGAGGGAGTAGGAGGAGAGAGGAGGAGAAGGGAGGAGGAAGGAAGAGGAGTGATTAGGAGGAGGGAGGAGGGCGAGGAGGAGGAGGAGGGAGGAGGCGGAGGAAGGAGGAGGAAAAGGGAGGAGGAGAGAGGAGGAGGAGAAAGAGGGAAGAGGAGGATGGAGGATTGAGAGGGAGGAGGGGAAGAGGAAGAGCGTAGGAGGAGGAGGGGAGAGGAGGAGGATGATTATAACGCATATGCCTGTAGATAACTGCAGCGAAAAGGTGGGTCTGTCTATCTATCTGACCCGGCGTGGCTTCGCCCAGCTCCTGGCGGGGAGCGTCTCATTAAATTCATACAACAAAAAAAAGTAACTTAAAAGAATGTCCTTCCACACACCATCCATTATTTTTAATGAAAACTGTTTTTAATCACCTACATGACTGTAGATAACTTCTTAAGCATAAAAAGATGAGTTACAATGTTATGCATTATGCATTATTTTTATGAAAACTTTGAAAATGCCTTAAAGATTGTATCATTATTTATTATAACTCATATGCTTGTACATAACTATAGAGAAAGAGTTTATAAATCTTTGAAAACGATGCAACAATATGACTATAAGGTATACAGAAACGTTATTAAAAGTTATGCCCCTTGGAATAACTTTTCTAGAGTTAAGTCCCCTTGCTATATAGAAATTATAATGAAAAATGAAAAATTAAATAATATTAAGTAAGTAGCCGATTTTACACTAAAAAATATCACAGTTGGCAGCGCGGGAATGAGAGGAAGACGTGTAGAAAATTTCATCTCAATCGGATGGACCGTTCGAGAACGCATAAAGGACAGACATACAGACAGAGATACAGACGGAGATTGCCTTTTATATATATATATAGAGATGACCACTACCTGATATTCCATCAATCACATAATTCTAATGATATCATAAATATGACATTGGAAATGAAATGTAAAAGCCTAAGAACACAAGTGAAAACAATAAAATGAATCTTGGTTTAGAGAAAAGCATAGAAGAAAGACAGTCTTGGTGTTCTCAATTAGATATCACCAACATAGTTATTTGCTCTCACTCCAATCTTCCACTATCAGGTGTTCAAGGTTTAACTAGCAGATGTGCAGTTTCATCTTCACTTATGCCTGTCCTTCAGGTCTATAGTTTAAGTAATACCTTGAGTGATTTGGAATTTGACAATTATTTTGACCATTGTCTTCTGTACCCAGTTTTGTTCTCTACTTCTTTTTCTATTCAGGAAAAATGGTCTCATACATTATGGGTTTTAAAATAATTTCCCATTGTAATGAGGATTTTAAAAAGGCTTATGATAGTGTCCATAGGAATAGTCTATGGAATGCTATGCAGGAATTTGGAATACCAAGGAAGTTAATCAACATGACCAGACTATGCATGGAAGATACTTATAATATAGTAACATATAAAGGCAGGAAATCAGACCCCTTCCAAATAACATCTGGCTTGAAACAGGGTGATGCACTATCGCCGCTACTCTTCAATCTGGCTCTAGAGAAAGTTGTAAGGAAGGTAAAGGAGGAATGTGATATTGGAGGAACATCCAAGCTGCTTGGTTATGCAGATGATATAGATATTATAGGGCAAAGTGAACAAAAGACATTGGAAATATTGACTCACTTAAAGGGAAAAGCCCAACAGATGGGGCTGGTTATCAACCAAGATAAGACAGAATATATGGTAATTTCAAGAGACGGAATGGCTAGAAACTCTGGCCACATACAAATAGATAATATGACCATTAAAAGAACGGAAACATACAAATACCTGGGTACAATCTTCAACTGCTCCAACATCATAAGGGAAGAAATACAAACTAGAATCAACTCTGGAAATAAGATATACTATGCACTACAACATCTACTAAAATCAAAATCGCTATCTCGTAACACCAAAATCACAATATACAAAACACTGATCAGACCAGTTGTGCTGTATGGCTCTGAAACCTGGAGTACAACGAAAGGAGACGAAGCCTTGTTACAAACCTTTGAGAACAAAATTTTAAAACGCATCTTTGGACCCATTAGGGATACACAAAGTGGAGAGTGGAAAAGAAGAAGTAACAAAGACATTTATGATCTGTTTAAGTCCCCGCTAATCACTGGTATCATGAAGGCTAATAGACTACAATGGCTGGGGCATATAGAAAGAATGGAAGATAATAGGGAAACAAAACTCGCTTACACTCAGGAAATAAATGACCGTAGACCCCGATGTAGACCAAGAAGGCGGTGGAGAGATTATACATGTACAGACCTACAAGCACTTGGAATCAACGACTGGCAAGAGAAGGTCCACCAGAGAGACGAATGGAGACGGATTGTATTTGCAGCAAAGAACCTCAATGGCTCGGAACGCTGAAGAAGAAGAGGAAGAATGAGTAGTTGCTTATAAACAATATAAGTACATCATGGAATCAATTCTTGTATAGCATTCAGGTGTATTCTTCATTAAATGTTTCAATTGAGAAGTTTTCTTTCATTCTCATGGATGCAATATTTATTATCGTCATCATCAACATCATCATAGTTTCCTTATATCATTATAATTACAATCATTATCATTATTATCATGCTCATTATATCATTGTCATTACAATCATTTTCATTATTATCATAATCATTACATTCATCATTCTCATCCTTGTAGTACATTATTATCATTACACTAGACCATATGTGTTAACAGGAGTGACATGAACTACAAAGAGGGATTTTGCTTAATACAAACACAGATGCTGGTAGCATGCGTAATGTATGATATTGGTTGTGTCGTTCTTAGCGCACAAAACCAGATGATTGTAGCATGAATGATATTTTATACAAAGTGTTGTTATGCGCCGGAGAGTACTAAACTATTATTTAGTTTATGGGTTACGCAGAACCAGTTCTCTGGTGATAGTCATGGCATTACACATCAAAGTTGCCGACTATCCTGAGATTGACTGTTGCCCTATACTCTCCCCCCCCCCCCCCCTCTCTCTCTCTCAGCATGTAACTTCACTCACTCACTCAAAATCCTCATGCATCAGTCAACATATCCATCTGTGCATGTGGGGTCAATTCACTCATCTCAGACATAATTCATATGTATGGATGATCATTTCACTCAGTCTATAGGCACATTCATATCGGTATGGGTGATCATATAGGAATCATTCATCACACATCCTTCATACTGGCATGTAAGGTGGGTAATTATACTTATGTGATTTCCCAATGATAACTTAAATGTTTACCATCATTGATATAACAATGAAATATCTTCTTGCACAATCACTCATCATACACATCATATCTGTAGGAATGACAATTATACCTATGTAGGTGCTTTACACAGAATACATTCACAGATGTTTAACAATAATGAAACACACATGACATAAGCATGCTCTTAAATGACATAGACATGTGATCATTAGGCACACTTATGAAATTCACACAGGATTTAACAACATGAAATCCATGAGTCACCACGTGCTCTCATCAAATACATACAATTTATGTGATATACTCCAATTCACATTCAGGCATTATGAATCATAATCATTCTTGTATGGCGGTTGAATACGCACTATCATGTGGCACAAATATTATTATTCCCCAACCCCATGTTTGACAACCATGAAAATATATTTGCCTTTCCACCTGTGTGCTTTAACATCACACAAAGTATGATACCTATAGAACTCTTTTTGGTTCCCATGTTTTCAAGAAATATAAGAAACTACTGGTTTGTTCATGTGCTTATGTATAATAAATCATCTACTGACTAACACACATTACACTAGTTTGACTTACCAGTGTTTACACATTTACAATAGTTTCCTTAAGTCTTAAGTTACCACTCTATTTCATTGTAGATTGAGTTTCATGCTTAAGAAATAAAATGTATAACATGTGTCTAATGTTTATACATTAACTAAGTTGTTTAGCTGGGAGAAAATAAAACACTGTAGTTTTCTCCTAATGTACAGTTTATCTTATGACTATGATAACTGAGTATAATATTATTTAGTTTCTACTAATTTAAATTCTTAAGAACTAACCATTCTAAATAATTGTAGATTGAGTTGCTTAAGAAATAAATGTACAACTTGGACTAATGCTTATACATTAAATCAGTTGTTTACTTTGGGAGAAAATAAAACTCACTATGGTTATTCTTAATGAATAGTTTATCTATAAACTATTACAATTAAATATATTATAATTAACTTCTTAAGAACTCACCACATGTGTTTAAGAAGTCGACTTACCAACTCTTCTTCTGGGAAAAAGACTCACACAAATCTAAGATTTAAAATAAATTAAAGTAACTATGGTGTTTACCTTATTTATCAGAATGACTTCAACATGTCGACACGTTTCATGATCTGAATGAGATGCAATTTCTCACAAGCGATGTCGTAGGCTGAGGATTGTCTTTTCTCGTGTGGTTTTGAAACTCTCTCACTCCTTCCGCTATTTCAGGTCTTATGTCTCATGCTGGCTGATGAACAAATAGGCCATGTCGCTTTGCATGCTGCTATTTATACGGTGCCTTTTCCGGTTCACGTTTTTCATTGCCAATGGGTATATTACATCTTGGATCGTACAATTGTGGAACAAACAATCCTGTTGCGGTGTTCAGTCTTTAATTGTCGACGGGAAATAACTACAGCATGTTACGTTTGTGAAAATAAAGTATATCACAACTATATTACATTTGTATATCTAGTCTAAGCGTCAAACGTTTGACGTCACGTCATTCGAAATTGTGACAGTAGTGGCGCAGTTGAATGTTTGACGTCAAACGATTATTCTTATATTACAATATTTGTATCCTTTCTTTCAATTTCTTGTATACAAATTTTAATGGTATATGTTTCATTCATACTTTCATTCATACTTAACTAATTATGTTAAATAATATACTAAATTTCGTCTGCTGGTGAAACGAAAGTTTGCTTACACGGTCAAAATGGAAAAAAAAAAAAAAAAAAAAAAAAACCTAAGCGAAACCAAGTCTATGGCACACGAAGGTGCGGTCTAGAAATAACATGTTGATCAGAATATAAAGGAACCCAGTGTCACTAAATCTAAAACAGTTTCTATACTAAATTAAAGTCTTTGGCACATTTACGTGCTGCCTCTGGAGCGGTCTCGACTGGCAAAGATTAGTTTCATCTTCGTGCCAGGGCATGCGGGAGTACAAGGAAATGAGCGGGCTGACAAGCTCGCAGGTGAGGCTACTGTGGAGGGCGGACGCGCCATGGACCAGGCCGACATTCTGAATGCTCTACGAGAAGTAAGACTTTTGCGAGAACCAAGTGATGACTGTGAATCTACAACAATGGCCAGACTGCGAGAGCAGCAAATTAAAAGAGGTGTGGCCAAACAAGAACACTACGCAGGAAGCCAAAGAAGATTGATAAACCAACACAGAACTGGCGTCATTAGCCGCTACACGCTGCGGGATTTGCTGAGAAGGGGATCCGAGCACTTATGGACTGAATGGTTCGATGTGCAATGAGGATGATCTGTCGACTAACTAACTAACTAACGTGCTGTTACGGATGTTTATTCACACGATTCTAAGAGAAGACAATGTCACCAACTCTAACACAGTTTGTATAGTAACTTAAAGTCTCCTCTTCTTCTTTCGGTCGCCTGAAATATGTTTATAACTGCAATGTTGTCTCTTGTATAAATCTAACATACTTTTTTTTTAGTTCACTCAGAGTTCATACAGTTTATCTTCCACTATTGTCTCTCTAGGCCAGAAAGTTCGCCTAGATATGTTGTATTTTGGGTCTGCGACGCCAAACCACATGTGCACGTGGCTGAGTCACCAATCTTAAATTTTGTATACACGTGGTTGCGTAATCTATTGTGTCCTTTTCTGGGGGACAGAATAATGACCTGTTCTGGTCTTCTATAACGTGGTAGTCGTATTGAGTAGGGTTTGGTGGCCTTCTGACTGATTTGATCATTCTTTTCTTATGGTGGTATGTAATGGGTACATCAGGTTGTCCTTCTTTTGCTCCTTCTTAATCAATCGATCAGCTCTGTCATTTCCGGGGACTTCACAGTGGGATGGTATCCATTGTTTGGTGACCTTATGCTGACTGCTAAGTTAAGAAAGTAGTGTCCTTAGAACTGGCAATTTCGCAGACAGAAGCGCCTCTATTACGGATTTTGCATCTGTCAATATCACCACAGGTTGTGTACCATGGCTGGTATTTTGTAGTTTCTCTGTTGCTATCTTGATTGCCTCAATTTCAGCATCATAGTTATGACAGTACTTTCATGTTGGAAATCTGCATCATAGTTATGACAGTACTTTCCTGTTGGAAATCTGGCCGTGTCCCTAGTATTATTTGGGTATTCTATGTACACTCCCGCACCTCCATTTTGAACAGCATTTTGTGCTGACTCATCTGTGTAGACTCGGATCCAGAGATCCTTGGATATTCGTCATCAAGGAAGCTGAGAGTGGCTGTTCTGCGCTGTATACTGTTCTGTTCTTAATCGAGTGTTGTTGTCTCCATCTGAATAAACTCACTCTAAACATTTATATCTTTTAAAAAATGTATCTGAAGTTAATTTTAAAAACATGTTTAAATTTAAATAATATACCATATTAGCGCTTTCGTGTGACGGATTAGTTCGTTGCGCTAGTATGTGACTTCGTTATACGCACTATAATGTGCAGCATTCATGAGTTGCGCTCAGGCGTAGTTGGAACGCTGATTGGGTTCTCAATCGGAAGTCTGGACAGTATGTCTGCGATTGTGTTTTCTGAGCCTTTGATGTTTTTTTTTTTTTATCTCGAAGCTGTAGTTTTGAAGTAGAAGTGCCCATCTTGCAATCCGATGGTTTGATGGGTTGCCTTGGCATAAAACGCTGAGTGGACTTTTGTCAGACTGTACGATGAAGTGTGTGCCAAGAAGATATTTAGATAATATCGTAACAGTGAAAACCAGTGGCAGGCATTCCAACTGTGGTGTGCTGTATCTTATCTCGCATAGGGTTAACTTGCGACTAACATATAATACTGGGTGTAAGATATTGTCGTACGTTTGTAGAAGCACTCCTGCATGTCCGATGCCACTTGAATCAGTTGTGACTGTAAAGAGTAATTTAATATTAGAGAGTTTGAGAATCGGAGGTGTTGAAAAGTAAATCTTTATCTATGCATAAGCATTTGTTAGGTCTAAACATTTTACAGTTGATTTTGGATGACGTTTAGTCAACAAGTTGGTGAAAATTTTTGTTAAATCTGAGAATTTTGGAATGAACTTACTGTAGTAGTTTAATAAACCCACCATGTCGCGAAGTGGTCAAGCCGTTTGACTCGTGTTCCGAAGGTTGTTGGTTCGATTCCGGACCGTGCCCTTCGGTTTAAGAGTTAAATGTTTCGGAGACTCCTGTGGGTCGTCGCTAAAAGCTACGAAGTTTGTGCTTTGTGCGACGCTTTCCGTGCTACGGAAAGAGACCGAGCCATATGGGATAAAACCCGGTGCAATGAAGTCGACTCTGTCGACTTTTAAGCGACTTTTTTTAAGCGACCATGCTTCGTACTTCTTTCTTCGTAGTTGGGGTATTCAAATTCAAAATTTTGGACACAATTTTGTCGCCACTTGAGATGTTGCCATCAGAGATCTTGCAACCCAAAAAGTTTAGTTATTTGAATCCAATTTCGACTTTGCTGGGTTTTATAGTCAGACCGTATTGTTTGATGTGGTCACAAATCTGTCGCAGCGTCGCTAGATGTTCTGTTATATTGTTTGTGTGTTTGCATATGTCATCGATGTATGATTGTGCGTGTGATATGTCCTGTAACAGTTGTCTTGTCATCCTAATAAAGGTCGCTGGGGACTAACCCGAAAGGAAAGTAACACACAGTCATATAAGCCCCATGGTGTGGCTATTGCTGTTAGGTAGATAGAATTGTCTGTCATGGGTATTTGCCAGTACCCTTTCGTCATGTCAAGTTTAGAAAAAAGTCTGGAGTCTGTCATATTCGTAAGTAGGTCGTCACAGTTAGGCATTGGTGATGCGTCTGTATTGTCTGAGTCGGCGTGGTTGACTTTAATTGTGGTTGCTACTGTTTTGTCCTATTGTTCGTCGTGGTCTTTGTCTCTGTTGTAATAGGGTCTTAGTATGTTAATGTGATATATTTTGTTTTTGTCTTTGATCAACATTTTGTAGTCAACTGTGAAAATCTGTTGACGTATTTTAAACGGTCTTCGCCAGGAAACTGTAAGTATGTCTCTGTTGTATGGTAGCAGTAGTAGTGCGTCTCGTCCTGGTGTCAAAGTCACTGTTTTGTTTCTTTTGTTGGCATAATTTCTGTAGATAGCGCCTGTCTTACGTAATGCTTATTTGGCAATAAAGAATGACTTGATGATTATGTTGTGGAGAATGATTAATTTATATCCGTAACAAGGTTGTAAATATGAACTGTACGTATACATTTGCAATAACACAATATCAATGCAATCATACAACACAATGATACAGTAGTTGCGCAGTAAAAGAATAATAGTATAGTTATCCCAGTCTTTTGACATGCGTTGGCTATTGTTTGGTTTGTGATGTTAATTTTACCTGAATGTTTTCATTCTTTGGTTTCTGCTCAGTGGGTTTGAGAAATTGATGAACAGATATGTTAACTTTTTGTAATCCAGTGAAATTTTCTTCCCATATGTTAGGAGGAGCTATAGTCGAGCTTCCATATCGGTCCGATATCATTTCCGATAATTAGGTCGCATCATTGATTGTAAAGAGCTGCACATTTCACTTTGCCTGTTAAGAAGGGTGTTTGAATATATGCCCATGCAAGTGGGTATTTCTCAACACTCCCAGAAAATGTTCTACATGTGACAAATTTTCCTGTATAGTCTGATGGTTGTAGGAATTCTTTTCGCAAACCTATCAGTGTACAACCACTATCACGTAGGACATTAGCTAATCTATTATTTACAAAACCCTGATGGATTTTTAGTTTCCCATTAGATTCGATTACTGCGTTTGCCTCCTCGTTTGTAATTGGCACGCTATGTTCACAATTTAAAATACCATCAGTATGAAATTGACTACATGTGGTACATTTGTCTAAGTGAAATACATCAATAATTTGTACCGCATTTACTGGTTTCTTGTTCTTCCTCTTCATCTATCCTGTTTCCGGTTACGAGCGGACGTGTTTTCACAAGATCTCCCAGTTTTTATAGAATTTATCAAGTTTTGTCTAATTTCAATCGTGATGCTGTGTATAACATTGTGTTAGTTCTGAAACTGGGTCTAATACGAATTAATATCTTAAGTTTATGTGACTGTGGTGTAGTGAAATGAGGATTCCTTTAATAAATGGACGGTAAGGTCATTCAATTTCGAAATTACCAATTGTCGATTAGCGACAACGTGTGTAAACCATGCTTGACTAGCGCGTGGTAAGTCGCCTGCACACAATATCGCAAGTTCCTGATCAGCCTGTGTTGTTGTCTCAATTGTCAAAACAAACGAACCGCAACACATGACTTCAAGTGGCCCGCGGCGCGTCTAGACTACGATGAGTTGGCAACATTCTTCAAACGGGTTTGATAACATGATGCAGTAATGGCATCTATAGGAGTGGCCTCTCTGGAGGTGACTGGTGTTAAAACAAGATCCGGTTTACGATCGGCCGTGAATAAACCATACACACTAAACAAAGAGAAGGCGGTGAAGACCAAGCTAGCCAGGTGTGCGAATCCAGTCGGCCGAGTCGTCCAACACACCAACTCCGGCCAATGTGTTACAGTATCCTTTAACAATACACTCCATTATGAGGCATTTCGAACGTGCCTCATCAATTATTACAAGCCTGAACGAATACAACACAGACAAGATAGAAGCGGGGCCTACGTGGAAGATCTGATTACGACGCCAGTCCTTACAATACATTTATATCACTCAAAGAACAAGTTACTCGCTCAGGGCAGCGTGGAAAACATTAAATCTTGGCTAAAATTAGACTTTGTCGAGCTGGAGAACTCAATAATTACATTCACGAGTAGAGACATATCAAAGACACAAGATATCATCAAGATGCTCGTCTCGAGTGATGATTCAGAATCTACACCGCCCACAACTACAGCTGTGGACACCACAGCAGACAATGTTTGTCAACTAACACATACAATGAATGAACAGGACAATACCATCAACACGAGGTCAGCTACCCCATCAGTACTCTTGGCCATTGAATATCCATTGGAGCACTTCCAAAACAACGTGGAGACCAACGTAAGCGTAGCAGAAGAAATACCAGCCTTAGATAACACGCCAACTATCAATGGACAATCGTGCGATTGTCATAGGCACATTGAGGTAATAGAGCAATCCTTAAAGGCGCCCACTGCTACTGTTACAGCGAACATTGCAGCTAACAGCAAGACCAGCAGTGACTACATTGCTCTCAAAGAAGAAATCACGCTCATGAGAGAGGAAAATCTGTTGCTAAGAAAAACAATAGAAACTTTACAGCACGAGTCCTCCACCAACTCAACTGAACAAGCGTGTAACTCCCAAGCAGCTGTATCAAATTCGGAGAATCTTGAAGCCCAGTTTCACCAAAAACAAGACGTGGAAAAACCTCAACGTGCAGAGGAAGATAAAACGATACAAGCAGTCTATCCCATTGGTGTAAAGATAAGCAACAGATTCTAAGTGCTTCCAGAAAATACGTCAGAAAACGTACAGTGCTATAGTGCACTGCCAACAGACAACACACGCCTCCAGGAAACACAGGGAGAGTCACATGGAGACGTACAGACTGCTGCTAAATGGGAGAAACAACGAGCAAGGCGTACTGACAACCAACATGTGCAGACAGCACGACCCGACTGTACACACATTATAATAGGCGACTCTCTAATGAAAGGTCTTTATAGCGACCGGATGGCTACTACAGACAAAGACATTGTTTCCATAATTCCACTGCCTGGGGCTGGTGTTGACCGGCTAACAGACAAAATTAAGAGGTTGGCTGTAAATCTTAACATAAAAAGGGCAAGCGTCCATATTGGTATCAATGACACCATGAACAACCAGCAAATCACAACATCTCAACTTCTGGCTCTCTTGAACGGATTACGTCACACTTTTCCTAACTCGTCCATCTTCTTCTCCTCCATCATATCACCGAGTTATGGATTCCAGCGTCGTCTAGCTGACATAAATAACAACATATTGCAGAAGTTTTGCTCTCACAACAACATACAGTTCATCAACAACACACCGGTGTTTACTTCACAGTCAGGAGCACCTAAAAAGCGACTTTATAAAGATCAAGTACATTTGTCTACATTGGGCACCAGTTTGCTCGCCAAAAATCTTAAGTACCCTGAACGTACACAACCTACATCCAATACTGGATCGCGTAGGTCACTTTTAGCTACACCACCTCAAACTCAAGCCAGACGACATACTGCCGCCACATCAAGTACCAATAAACCAGAAAAGAGCAGACCACTCATAACCACGGCACCTGATATCCAAGCCAGACGGAACATTTCCATCACACCAAATCCGTAAAATACGCCATCTTTCACGCAGGAGGGTGATAATTATGAAGATACGTTCCCTCTTCTCCACAGCAAGGATCAATCCAGTAGTAACAACAACGTGCCACCACAGCCTCCTGTTAGCCACGAATCAGAGCCTGTAGTTGGAAGTCGTTACACACCCTTGAGAAATCAACAGTATCCACTCCATTGTAACCCAGAGTTGTTATACCTCACACGGTTTAGCCCAACTTCACTTCGGCAGGCATTTATGATGTCGCTGTACCAAGGACCAACACAGCCTGGTATTTACTAGCAATTCAGCACAAAGCAACACCGGATCTCGGTACAAGAAAGGGCCTCTCCTATAAAGTTTATGCGAATACTTGGTTATTGATTTATATAGCAACGTATTAGATTGTACGCGGCTGTAAACATTGACTCGTATTGAAGTCACAGAGATTGACACTTAGATATCTTTTATAATACTTTTTATCGCCTTAATACCTTGAGTGAGGGGGTCTTCACTCCCCGCTTTAAACAGAGACATTGACTTGTATAGTCATTTATTGATTCTTTTGGATAACAGTTGGTACTTAGCTTGTAAAGTAGTTTTTTTCAAGTTAATTATTTGTTGTATGTTCTTTAATTCGTTTTGTTCCTTGTTTGCATTATATTCGTTGGTCTAATTAGTTATATCGTTATAATATTGTCATTTACTTATTGATTTGTATTACTGATATTTTGTAAGTTAATGTAATTGTGATTTTTTTATGATCTTGTATTTTAGCTTAACTTTGACGAATTTACACTTTCTTCATAGATGAAATGTCTGAGAAGTGGCAACACTGGCTCAATAAGTCAGGAATACGCCTTGGACACTTAAACATTTGCAGCTTATTTAACAAGCTACCAGAGTTATCTTCTATTCTTAATCAAAATTTTCATTTATTCGGCCTTAGTGAAAGTAGGCTTAATGATACAATTTCAGATGAGGACATCTCTATTAAAGGGTACAAAGTTTTTAGAAGAGATCCCTGTAGGAAACAAGAGACAGGCATAATAACCTATGTTTCTAATTTACTAAATGCTCACCGTAGGCTAGACTTTGAAACTTGCGAAATAGAATGTATCTGGCTAGAGCTAAAACTTAAAAACCGCACACCCCTGATAATTGGCTACCTTTATAGAAATCCCAGTGCTGGACACGTCTGGTACGAAAACTTCACTACCATGATGGATGTGGTTTTCGCTTCTGGAAAGGAAATTATACTACTCGGAGACTTTAACATTGACACCAACAAATCCAACATAATATGGGGAAATATAATTGCATCATACAATTTCCAACAAATAGTACAACAAGCTACTAGAGTAACAAAGTCATCTTCAACAGTCATAGATCACATTTATGTAACTTGCTCAGACAACATCATAGAATGCACCGTACCAAATTGTGCAATGAGCGATCACTACCCAATATGCTGCACGTGGTCTAAAAAAGGAATTAAAACTCCTAAACATAAACACATAAGTGTAAAATATAGAAGTTACAAAAATTTCAACCAAAACGCATTTTTACAGGACTTGCACAGTTCACCTCTAGACAATGTTTATCAGCTTCCTGACCCGGATGATGCTCTGGAATTCTGGATGAAAACCTTTATTGATGTTTTTGATAGACATGTGCCAGTCAAGGAAGTTCGAGTAAAACACCACGTCAAACCACCTTGGATCACCCAGGAAATACTTGAAATTATGAGAGACAGAGATAAAGCACATAAAAAGCGGGATCTCAGTGCATACCGTACTCTTAGAAACAAAGTTCAATATAGCATACGACGGGAAAAGAAAAATTACTTTAAGAACTTAGTAATGGATAAAACAAATAGTAAGGATATATGGAAGGCAATTAACACCTTGACAAACAAGTATAACTTCCGAAATTCTTTACCATCAAATCATATTACATGCGACCAGTTCAGTAAATTTTTTCAAACTGACATAGATCAGTTGAAGGCTTCAATACCTAATTCTCCTTGCAACTTATCTTTATTGTCATCGTTTTGCGAGAATAGATGCTCCCGCGATATTCTTTCCGACATACCGCTAATGACAATCACTGAAGTATTCACTTACCTCAGTAACCTAAAAAACACAACCTCATCTGGGTTAGATGGAATCAGCAACCGGATTCTCCGTTGTACTGCGCCAGTGATTTGTACATCACTAACCTATGTATATAATCAGAGTCTAACCAAAGGCCACTTTCCATCAGCTCTCAAAATCGCTAAAGTGTACCCTCTTCTTAAATCTGGTTCATTGGACAATGGTCTCCCGAACAATTACAGACCCATTTCCTTACTATCATCACTATCTAAGCCACTAGAAAAACACATCCATAAAGTAACATTACAGTATCTAGTTCGCAACAAGCTTATTGTTGACAGCCAATCAGGATATCGACCAAAATATTCTTGCCATACGGCCCTAACAAACATGATAGAAAATTGGCACCATAGTATAAACAACAACAGTCTATGTGGAACTGTGTTTATTGATTTCAAGAAAGCATTTGATATGATAGACCATGTTATTTTAATTAAAAAACTCGAGACAATGAAAATTGGCCTTAATGTAGTCACTCTAATATCATCTTTTCTATCAAGCAGAAAGCAAGTAGTATCACACAATAAATCTCTGTCTCAAACCACTACCTTCAATATTGGAGTACCGCAAGGCTGTATTCTTGGCTCTCTATTATTTGCCATATATATTAACGATCTACCTTTGCATCTTTCGTCGTCCTGCGATCTATTTGCAGATGACTGTATGGTGTACACAAACGCTGAAAACTGTATTTTATTGGAGTCGTCTTTACAACAAGAATTAAATAATGTAGTTAAGTGGAGCTATTCAAACCGTATGCAAATTAACATCACTAAAACAAAAGCAATGTTATTAACAACCAGACAAAGACTTCAAACTCTAAGCCCACACACATCACTTCAACTTCACATTGATAACATGCCAGTAGAAAGTGTAATTGAGCACAAAACATTAGGCCTAATCATTGATAGAAACCTAACCTTTAATTCCCATGTTCAAGCGCTCATTAAACAAACAGCGAAAAAAGTCTATCAACTCGCCAAGATTAAAAACTTCCTTGATGAGGACACAAGGAAACTATTCTATACTTCTCATATACAGACACACTTTGACTACTGTTCTACAATCTGGGACGGTTGTTCTAATTCAAACACTAAGCGACTTTACTCACTCCAGAAACGGACCATGAGTCTAATTTATAGCAAACATTTATCTGACAATCCTAGCCTGTATAAACGCCTTCAGTTACTACCATTCCGCAAACGCCTGCTTTTCAATAAAGCTAAACTAATTCACAAAATCCTGCATCGGAATGCCCCAAATTACCTTTGGCCTTTGTTTAAATATAATGCTAGACACAGTAAACATTTAAATATACTACACATTCCGAAGCCTAGGATTGACTGATACAAAACAAGCTTAACGTACTCTGCATCTCAGCTGTGGAACAATCTTCCACAAGAAATCAAAGACATCACCAATCCCTATTCATATAATCGCAAAATATTCGAACACTATCTCAATACGGATTACCTTCCCCCTTAATAATTGAGATAATAATAATAATAACAAAACCCTAGTATAACAGCCAATCACCTTTTTGTAGGCCATTATATTTCACACGGCTAATAACAAGTGTCAGACCATTATCTAATATTACTGTGTTGTGTAGTTTTGATGTTTGCATTTTGCCCATGCCTTTATAATGCATATCTTTTATATTGTTACTGCTTTTGTTAGCCTTGAATGATGTGTGAATGAAATAATGTATGAAAGAGAGTGATAGAAGGGCAGAATGTTAGACGGGCCTGCGTGCCCAATTCTTAACCCTTTGAAAATAAAGTTTGTTCGTTCGTTCGTTCGTTCGTTCGTTCTTCAGAAGATGAGCTATCAAAAATGGCTGCATTCGCTCTTCTTGCAAGCGTTCTTCTCCAATGCCAAAAGGCTTTACAAAAGTAACATGTGGTTAACCTTTTGTACTGGTTTCGTTTATTTTCCTCTTTATTTATTATCTGTTCTAGGTAACTTTGATAATTCGGGTTCCTGTCGCACATATCATGCTCTTTGTGCTTGTTGTGACAGTATTTACACTGATAGTTTGTGAAATTCATAGAATTTCTTGTTTTAGTTTACCTATCTCTTTTTGGCCTGTTAAATGCTGCTGCTGCTACGAACTCAGTATCTTTGACGAAGCTAGAAAAAATATCTCTTATATCTTTGTTTGCTGTGTATTACACGAACCTTTTCTTTTCCAACTCTTTCAGAGATTCACACTCACTTTCTTGCAAAAACTTTGAAAATAGTATAGGTAAAGAAGAGATTAGTTTGTCTCTTAAGATACGATCTTTCAAAAGTTCAAAATTGTTGTTTATTTTAGCTGCTTAAAGCCATTTGCAAAAAAATGTCTTGCACTTCCAAGACGTAGTCCAGGAACGTTTGTGATGGTTTTGAATGCATAGTGAGCACAACTGGAGGACACTCAGAACCCTTCATCATAAGATCTGAAGAACGACAAGGTTGTGTCATGTTCCCTCTCTTGTTCATAACATATATAGACAACATATGTAAAGAAACCAACCAAGCAGAGACAGCAAGAATACCGCATGACGAGAACACAGAAGAAGAACCATCTGCAAATCTAACCATTAGAGAACTCTTGTTATCGGACGACCAAGCACAAATGGCAAAATCTGAAGCTGAATTACAAGACCACGTGAATAGTCTAAACGAAATGTGTAGGTAACATAACATGAAAATTAGCACAAGCAAAACAGAGGTAATGACTATAACTAAAGAAGAACAAACATCAACAATTCACCTTAACGAACATACCGTGAAACAAGTAAAGAGTTTCAAGTACCTAGGAAGTATAATATAATCAAATGGAAGATCAGAAGACGAGATCGAAAATAGGTGCAATAAGGAAAATCAACTCATTTGACAAATGGCACCAATACTAAAGAACAAACATGTATCAATAAGTTCTAAGAAAGCATTTTACAACACAGTCTTCCTACCAACTCTATGCTACCAATGCCAAACCTGGACAATGACAGAAAAAGAGAAAAGAAAAATCACAACAACAGAAATGATGTTCCTGAGAAGAATACTCAACGTATCAAGAAGCAATAAGATCAGAAATGAAGAAATCAGGACTAAAGTGGGGGTTAAAGCAGCACTAGATTTTATTAGAAAGCAGCAAGTCAAATGGTTTGGCCATGCAAATAGGTTACCAGTCAACATCATACCACAACAAGCAATGATGTACAGACCAGAGGGAAGCAGAGGAAGAGGCCGACCACGTAAAAGTTGGACAGAGGGAATAACAGAGTCCATGGGAATATCGCTCTGTGAAGCCCATAATAGGGCACTCTCGAGAAGTTTATACTTCACCTCGACACCACAAGGTACAAGAGGAACATGATGAGATTAGAGATATGATTTTTCAATAGTTCAAAACTGTCTTAAAGTGCCTGTCCTCTAAATCCCACGGGACCGTACACTAAAAGCAACTCGAATTGAACTCGTCAAGAACAGATCAGAACAACAAAACATGTTCTATCTTACCAACAGGATCATGAACATATGGCAGACTCAAATCGAGCAAGCGAAAGACGTACTTTTATTCCGCCGCAGGACACAAGATATAACTCTTGTAGAAACGTGAGCTGATCCCTATACGCAGGATCGGCGCTCACTTAAATAACATCTACTTACAAGCTCTAAGTCCAGCTCGCTGCCTTTGAGGCTTAATTATCCAAATCCTCAGTTCAACTGATTAAATAAAAGCCTAGGTATCCGCACCCGGTCTTTCTACTGTTGTGTTGTCTTTAATATATTCCTCTCCGGACTCCCAGCTGCTTCATCACGAAATTACCGCCTCCAGGTGTCACCTTCACACGGAGCCTTTTATAAACACATCCTTTAGAATCCACGAATTCACAGCGTCCCCCGTTGCCGTCCAATGACGTTGTTTTCCTTTCCTTGGTTTCTCATATTTGTCGTCCAGTTTTGTGACTGTCTGGGAAAATCCAGTAAGGTCTCTTCTTTATACTTGGTGGCGCATGTTCCGTTATGTGGCATAATGCCCCCTCCCAGATAAAAAAATTATTTATAATTTTTTCCTTTATATCTGTATATCTGTACGACTATCACAACAATTTTTTTTTCTTTTAACTACAACTGAATAGCACTTGGTTTTACCCCCTTATCTACCCTTAAAAAAAAATAAAGCTACATAACGGGCACGCCCACCTGTCCAAACCCTCCGTTGGACGTCGTGTGGCTGATCATGGGCAATCAGACCAACTAATAAACATATTAGTCCCTTCCTTGTCATAATAGACAAGTGTGTCCTAACTCTAGGTTTTACCATGAGTTTAGGACGAGGGTAATAATGAGGTTTTCCATGTAACCATTTTTGTTGTAGTTGATCCTTGTTGTCCTTGTTTGGTACCATACATCTATTTCTTTTCCTGAAATTTAACTCCATGGGTAGGGTGACTTATACGCTTTCCGCCTTGAGAATCCATTGATCCTTTTCCTGTGGATATTTTAAGAATGTCGCTTGATTGTATCTATTCTTTTGCTCCTTCTGTGCAGCTTAATCCATCTAATATAATATTAATTAATCTAACACCATTGTTAATGCAAGTAAATAATTAATATCATAGAATTAAATATTTATACTAATACCAATTTACAAATACTTCTAATTATTTGAATTCAACAATCAATTAATGAATAACTGTTCCAAGTTCGTCTCATAATACAAAACAAAATACTTGGCTTGGCCATTGAATGCACAATGAATGTTCAAATCACGCGTCTCTTGTGAAGTTCTTATTCCGAGTATTGCCTTCACTCACGCTGTCAATGGAAAATCGGTAACATATGTACCTAATTGACTAAATTCTATTTGTAATAATAATCTATTAATATTTAGTTGATTCTTATAGCATTGCTCCCTCAACTCGGCGCTATCTGAATATATCTTTATCAAATTTATTACTAACTTATGAAAGAACAGAACATTAACATATAACTAATTAACTTATAACAAAGATCTGCCTTTCTATTAATTATAATCGACTGAGAATGTCTCACAGAATGTGATTGACCAAATAAAATCTTGTAGATCTTCAATATAGATATAGACTTGTGAAGAATGAGACATTGCAACTATTCAGGACTTCTACGAAACTAAATCAGCAATATAATATAATATTCTGATTCAACAAAAATAAATATTTAAACCAAATAATTTCTTAAGTTCTCTAATAAGTATTTAATTACGAACAATTATCCGAAAAATAGCGAACCGAAATATTATCCAACTGAGTGTAGAGACATTAGATAGTATGAACATCTCTAAAAAGTATATATTTATATCAGTGCCACATGCCATAATTAAGTAATAAGAACTAAGACCCTAATGTGTCTGTAATGTATTCTGTGTTAATATGAACCTAACACTTTCATCCCATTTTATTTTTCTTTTATTCTTCTCTTTTATTCTATTTCTTTCTCTCTTTCTTTGTTTCAAACCTGTAAAATCTCTCATCTGCACTCATGCCAATATTTGTACATTGTAAATTTGTTGATTGGAACAATGTTATTATTTTCAGTCTTGTATATCTTCTGTAATGCATACGCTGCAATGCCGTATGTTTGGTAAATGTGTACCAGAAGTACGACAAGTAACCATCAGTGCGTGTAACTTTTGGTCTCTTTTTTGAATGTTTCAAAAATATGTCATTTAAAGACAAATAATTTCGTTTGTTTTGTTTCTGATCATCATTTATGTTCTCGGACGTAGAATCATTTGATGAAGAATGTTTGTTTATTTCTTGTTTATCGATGTGAACACCACTCTTTTCTGTTGCGTTATCACACATTTGTGTTATATCGTTTTCGTTAACAGTTGGTGTAACCTGTTCTATTTGTGTGTTATCTTCTTCTTTATCTTTTTCTTCTTGTGTCACTTCACTTTGGGTACTTATACTTGTGAGTGTCTCATCAGGTTTGCGAATGACGGTTACTTTTTGAATTAACTCTTTGGTATTCGTTTCATAAATGTTTTGTAGTTGTTTTCTTCTTTTCTCTTCTATCAACATTTCTAATCGTTCAACTCTTTCCCCTTCCAAATTCCTAAGGTTTGTCTCAGTCACACCAAACTTCTTACCCATGTCTTTCCAAAATATCTCCTTCTCAATTGCCAATTGTTTCTCTTTAAATTGCATTTCCATAATTAACTTCTCTTTTTCTGCTGCAATTTTTTCGCGTTCCAAAACTATCTCATTTTGTCTGATAGCCATCTCTTTTTCTTTCAGTTCTCTCTCAAGAGCCATCTGAAGTTGTTTGGTTTCCTTTTCCGATGCCAATCTTTCCTGTCTTTCCTCCTTCTCACGTGTGGCTTGAAGTTGTCTTTCCTCCTTGTCACGTTTCTGTTGTTCACTGAACTCAAGCTTTGCCCAATTTCGAAGCTCAGCACCAGTTAGACCAGACTTCTCACCCATTTCAAAAAAAATATTGCAGCGTAGACATCTTCTCTTAATGTCCTACCTGTAAAATGAGCTATCTGGGTGAAATAAATATGGTCGTAGGCAAGAGAAGAAAAGAATCGACAAAATTGTAATATTGTCTCAGATCACTATCACTCGGATAGTACAGTAAATGTTGTATCACAATTGAGCAAATACAACTCAAATAAATTTGTAGTGTCAACTCGAACACCACAAAAAAAAATCAATCAAATATCTCTATAATAAACTAAATAAATATACTAGAGAAATAAATATGAAGAAATATATTGAATATACAATATATATGTAACGCAAGACAATTAACAATCATCAAAGATGAATGACGAGTGACTCGAATACATATTATTGTTTACAAACAATAACAAATTTTTGTATCCACATTTTAACGGGTAACGCACATACTATACTACTACAGTTATGACAAGACAATAGTATTGTGGTGACGCCCGCAAGATCAGAACAAAAAAAAATTTGATAAATAGTGCCTTATTACTAGGATCAATGCTATAATACATCAACAATACAATTGCTACTGGCCTTTAGTGCATCTCCCGAACGTAGAGTAATATTTGAATCGCTCGAGAATTGATATAATTTGAGACTCTCAATTACGTGTTGATACGTTCCAAACTATACTGATCCGTAATTGGCAATCGATTAGTGGTATCCTGGCTGCATGAAATAACGATTGTTGCTCCTGCCTTGAGATGATAGTACAATTAACTTGTACCGGTACCCTGGACCGACGTGGTCCGTCACCGACTCATAAGAACACGTAGTCGGCTGAGGTATATCGACGAAACTTGAGTTTATTTCAGCCTTAGTATTTATACTTTAGGCTGAATGTGCGCTGTAGGTATTTGAGTGAATGATGTCCACAGTGAAGTAAGTACAGTTGAATGACGTGATTCGACTTCTGGTAAGTAAGGTCCAATGAGTGAACAGGCTGTGCGCCCGTTATCACGATGATAAACGATAGTGTAGTCTTGTTATCGATCCGTGTGACAGTGTTCGTATGTCCTGGCGTCAGCGTATTAGAGTACGTTCGTAAATTCAGTTCATAAATGTCGACGTGAGGAGTTCGTGTTCGGTCCCGATTGACCGCGTTGACTTGCTCGATGGTAGAGAAATCCTCGACAATTTCAACAATAATATGTCATAGTGTACGTGTGCGTGTCGTCCTGACGTGTGATGAAGTGTCCGGTATGTGACTAATGTAATGTCCTCAATGACGTAATAAATATGTGTACACTGACCTGGTTGTCATTATGCGTTGATGTATGTAACGTCCAGATAACGCAACATCTTCCTTGTCAATTATGGTGGAGATGAGTGTCCGTGGTGTACGTGCTATCCACCTTGAGATATGACAAAGTGTGCATATAAAATGTCGTAATATGTACTAACTCACTTATGCGCCGATAATTCAGACATGAAGTAGTGTCGGCAGCAGATATAATGAACGTATGATGTACATGTCCCACAAATGTAGGTAGTTAAATGCTTTGGCGTTCTGAACCAACACAGAATTAGGGAATGCCTTTCCAACCACGTAACTATAACTGTGCGTCGGCAGTACACCCCATCATGTGTATATCAGTCCACCGATAAATCTGATAAAATTGTGACAAATGTCTGAGTCTGTAATGAACTTCATAGATTCAGCAAATTGCTCAACATAATGCAACACTTTCGAGCAGTTCCAATCGATCACAGATTCTTGAATACAAATTGTCAATCGTTGTGCTATAGTATAATAGGTTACTGTGGTGTAGAATTGTGGCAGCGCAGTGTTTCTTCAGATCTCACTGCCTACTCACATCGACATAATTCTTTTCAATGTCGACCATGGTGTCCATTGTTTCGTATATCTCTTATGTAACTACCATCTTCTTTTCTCACGTAGACTTATAGTTGTAACTGTATATTCTTTAAATAAATACTGTTCTTAAATAAGTTACACTATTACTAAATGTTCGTTGTTTCTAATATTTCATAGCGCTGTGGTGTGTTCAATAAGGTGGAATGTTTTTGCGCATCTGGTGCAAACTTGATATGATTAATAGATCGCACTTCTTGAACATGATTGAGTTATTACGTATTAATTTTTTTTCCGTACTTACAGTTTTTATGATGTTTTAATTTCACCTGTTATTACTTTATCACAAAATGCTTTTCACTTCATTTATTCTGGGTGATCTTCCGGCATTTTGGTGACGCGGGTTTTCATGTGCTCCTTCTTTCTTTCTGTGTAGCACGGTGTGGAATGTGCCGCTGGCGCGTAATTTCTTTTATGTTCAGCTATGGAAACTGGCGGGGAATCTGTGTTGACAAACAAACAGTCCAGAGACGACCCCCATGTGTCTTAAAGTGCCTGTCCTCTAAATCCCACGGGACCGTACACTAAAAGCAACTCGAATTGAACTCGTCAAGAACAGATCAGAACAACAAAACATGTTCTATCTTACCAACAGGATCATGAACATATGGCAGACTCAAATCGAGCAAGCGAAAGACGTACTTTTATTCCGCCGCAGGACACAAGATATAACTCTTGTAGAAACGTGAGCTGATCCCTATACGCAGGATCGGCGCTCACTTAAATAACATCTACTTACAAGCTCTAAGTCCAGCTCGCTGCCTTTGAGGCTTAATTATCCAAATCCTCAGTTCAACTGATTAAATAAAAGCCTAGGTATCCGCACCCGGTCTTTCTACTGTTGTGTTGTCTTTAATATATTCCTCTCCGGACTCCCAGCTGCTTCATCACGAAATTACCGCCTCCAGGTGTCACCTTCACACGGAGCCTTTTATAAACACATCCTTTAGAATCCACGAATTCACAGCGTCCCCCGTTGCCGTCCAATGACGTTGTTTTCCTTTCCTTGGTTTCTCATATTTGTCGTCCAGTTTTGTGACTGTCTGGGAAAATCCAGTAAGGTCTCTTCTTTATACTTGGTGGCGCATGTTCCGTTATGTGGCACATAATAGGGCACTCTCGAGAAGTTTATACTTCACCTCGACACCACAAGGTACAAGAGGAACATGATGAGATTAGAGATATGATTTTTCAATAGTTCAAAACTGTTGTTTATTTTAGCTGCTGAAAGCCATTTGCAAAAAACATCTTGCACTTCCAAGACGTAGTCCAGGATCGTTTGTGATGGTTTTGGAGATAGTTTGAAAATTGGACACGATATCATGCTGCATCTAAGAAAAAATGTTGCATAATACGGGTCTTAATGTACTCATAGTCTTTTTTTTTAGTTCTGGAGGGATTATTTCTATCCCTCTTAGTGGTTCACCAGAAAGACTTTTCATGTAAATTATATTCCAGTCTGATAATGGAATATCATAATGTTTCATAATAGTCTCAAAATGTTAGGTCCATGCCGAAATGAATTCGTCCGTGTTGAAATTTTTAACAATACCCTGATATTTCTTAAATTTGTTTTCCTTCTCCTTTCTTTCTATTTTCCTTATTTCTGAGCTGTTCTGTGCTTATATTTCTAGTTGTCTCAGGTTGAGTTGCATCTCCATGTCTTCTATCTTAGTTTGTGCGTTAATTTCTGCTTCTCTAAGTTTAGCTTCTAATTCAACTTTCTTTAACTCTCTCTCTCTCTCTCTCTCTCTCTCTCTCTCTCTCTCTCTCTCTCTCTCTCTCTCTCTCTCTCACTAGCTTGGGTCTCTAATTCAGCTTTCTTTAATTCTCTCTCACTCACGCTTTCATCTCTTTCAACCTGTTGTTTTCACTTACTTTCAGTCCAATCTGATAATTCTTTTCCTGTATATCCTAATTTCATGCCTGATTCTATGAAGTCATTTAGAGTAGCCATAATTCTTGTCAAGTATGTTTACAATGGCACTATAATTTAAAAAAAAAATAATTACTATGCACAATCAATTTACTATCAATGTACTAATCACAATAATGTAGTATATCTGTAAAAGGAAAACAAAGTAAAGTTCAGACCTCACTTCTTGCACAAATAATAAATCAAATCAAATCAAATCAAATCAACTTTATTAGGGTCACAAATTGGGCGCGCAGGCCGTCTTACATTCGGCCCTTCCAATCACTCGTCTTTCGTTCATCAAGAGCATTATACATGTACATAGGAAGAAAAATAAACATTGTGAAATGAATGTTGTAAACATAAACAAGGCTAATTACCATGTTATGAAGCCCATCTCCCACCTATCCATACATCACCACACCCACACAACACCCCCACCTTCCCACACACATGCGCACCAAGGGACACATACACACCCCCACCTACCCACACACACGCACACCAAGGGACACATACATACCCCACCAACCGACCCATCCCCCTCCCGCACATCCCCCCACACACACACTGCCCTCACCTGATCCCCCAACCAAAACACACTCGCCACCCACAAACATTCCCCACCAACCCACACATCCCACGCCCATCCACATTCACATCCTACCTCACACATCCTCTTCCCACCCACACCTCAAACCACCCATCCCCCAGCCACATCTCCATCGACAACATACTCCCCACCCATGCACAAAATCTCCCACCAACCCACACATCGCACATCCACTCACACATCCCCAAACCATACACACACATCCATACCAACTGACATGTTCCTACCCCCCCCCACACACACACATCTCCCTAACCACCCATACATCCCCAATCCACTCACACACACCCCACCACCCACACATACAACTTCCACCCACCCACACATGCCTTAACCTAATCCCCCACCACACAATCCCCCACCCGCACATCACATAACCCCCTACCACGCACTATTCCCAACCCACGCACCACACACACACATATCCCTCACCAACACATCCCCACTTACACACCACACACATATCCCCCACCCAGATACCACACAATATTCCCACCCACACATAAAGTAATACTTAGCTACCTATGATACTCGGAGCTGTTTTCTCGACTTGAATTTCAAAATCAGGGGGGTTGATCGGAGTGATGGATTCTCTCGGTACTGTAATTATTTACCGGAACATAACTAGTTGCTATGGAAGCAAAAATATAAGTATGTTTTCTATGTAATTCTGCCCTGTGTGTACAGTCGATTTGTCTGTGTATAGGTATGTATGTAGTCGGTCTATTATGGATGTGATACTTTCATACTGTTCGTGTCGTAATTCCATAAGATGATATAACGCACTTTTCGCCTCTGTGGTTATGTTGTTACCTATGACACATTCTCTATTGTACCGTTCAGGAGGATGAAAAAACAGATTTTACTTTTTTTCTTGCTCACCTTGTTCAATCGGAGAGCAATCTACTTTTACTCTCTATTACTCACACTGTTCAACTGGAGAATCAATCAATTTTTACTCTCTTTCACACGGTTCAAATTATACAACCGGGGAGCCATCCACTTTTACTCTCTCTTATACAGTTCAAATTATACCACCGGTGAGCCATCCTCTTTTACTCTCTCTCTCTCTCTCTCTCTCTCTCTCTCTCTCTCTCTCTCTCTCTTTCTCTCTCTGGTTCAAATCATACAATCGTAGAGCCACCCACTTTTACTCTCTGTCATGTTCTTGCATACTTATAAATCTAGGCTCGCAGTCTGAGATAGAGGTAAATAAGCGCACGCTTACAGGATAGCACTCGTACGAACAGTCGTTGCAAATTAAGATACTTTTAATCCATATGAATGTACACACGTGCAATCTTGCAGAGACTGCGCTTTATCATCACTTAACAATCACAGGGAAATAACGTAACTTCGTTCTCACACCCTGACTTTATGTACAACGCATTCACTGACTATCAGTACATTCGCTGTTCATACTCGCCATCTCAATCACAGTTAAATCTATAAGCTCACACACTCCTGCTATCAAAACGATACATTCGGGAATCACAGTCACAACCCTACGTCCGTCCGTGCCACAGTCTCCTAACCCGCCTGACTAATTCAGGGACGCCCATCCAGATCACGGATCCCTACATCCCGTGAATCCAATGATCCTTGGTGTGGTCCGATGGACACGAGTCTGGCCCGAGCACGTGTTTCCTTACCAGACACAAACAACCCTGACCTGTCTTAGTGTACCTGTCTGCCTGTCGGTGCTACCTTACAGTCCCTGCAACTGACCTGTCACTACTGGCCCGTGTCTAGTCAGTATTGACCTCGGCTATACTAGGTAATTTCGTGGGTCTGTGACACGTAGGGATAGGTGGCAAGTCTTTCCCTCTGTTGACGGACGACGAACACAAGCGCCGAACACTCTTCCGACAGCTCTGATAATCTTATCAGTGTTGGATCTATGACTGCTACAGTAACACTCCCGCCTCAGTTTGCACGATATGATTACCATAATTTTCACTTCTGTGTCTTTACAATGGTGCAGTGGGAAAGCTTATGTGTTTCCATAACATCAAGAGCTTTATCGAAACGGCTGAAGGTCATGCTCTGGACTTACAGAGACATATTCATGCTAATCTCATGGTCGACTGGAAACAGCAAGAAGAGGTAAATTTCAACAGAAATGTTTGTTGATGGTCTTGACATAACCTCTGATACTAACAAGTAAGACCTAATTCACTATAGGATAATGTTATTAAATGCATACAAACCAGTACCACTGGCGCAATGCCGTTGACAGATAGAGGTGGTTGTGATTATGTCCAGGGGTATGTCTGTATGAATACTATGCCGGAATACTTATGAACAACTATTAGGCACCCAAGAACACTGGTTTGCACACACAACTTCGTTTAATTATAGATGAACATGATGACAGGTATAATATTATTTCAGGAAGTTTCACAACGTCTTTAAGTATTACTCCAGATCATAACATTGCCTTCTACAGGCCTTTTAGATTAACTGGTCTCGCTGGACTATTCCCGTGTCCGAACGTCACCAACGGAGCCTATCCTTTTTGGACCCAGTATTCCTCTAACTTACCCACTCTGAATACCCGAGCGAGGTTTTCCCAACCTCCCCAAATTAAAAAAATTCTCCAATTCTCCAAGAACCATCAATGTCTCCTCTTTTTATCAGTATCCTGGGCATCACTCATGAAACCCTATATCACCCTTGATCCCAATTACCAGTTACCCCAAACACTCCACTTTGGGACTTCCCCTTTTACCTTACCACCGGTGCATTTTTAGTCTAGTCTGGTGCGTGTTCTACAACACAATTGTCTTGGGGCTCCCCCATTCGATTGAGACTTCTTAATTAACCTCTCTGGCCTCACATCCGCCTTTCTCTCACCTCACACTTGCAACCCTGCACTGTCACGTTCACTTAATCCTTATGCATTGTTACAACCACCATTAGATTATTATTATGTAGCTGTCCCTTTGCTGACATAGATCTCATACCATGTCTCCTGTCTTATGCACCCTCATACCCAAGCTGTCTGCATTGTCCTGTATCCATCTTCGTGTTGTTTTGCCTCTGCTTTTTCTTACCAGAGCATGCCTCCCATCAATGTTCTTTCCCAGGCAAACCACGGTGACTTTTAATATGGCAAAAGCATTTCCCTTCCCAAAATATGATTATGTGTAGGAGCCAGTTATCTTCGATGTTGAAATGATGTACAATGTCAGTAATTTCTTCTTCTTGATCCACGATGTACTGATAACGTTTCTGTTATATTTAAGCGCAAAAGCCCAAATTTTCCTCTTTTTTGTGTGATTGTGAAATGGTCCGTGACTCACATCTGTATGTTCCCACAGGAAAGATGCATGTTGTCAAATCTGTTACATTAACTTGTTTTCTGGTGTTATTACGCTATACATGCGAAAACCGAGGATGATATGGTAACTGTGTTGGGAGAACTTGGGTACCGTTACTGGAGATGGCCCAAAGTTGAGATCCAAGAAAATACCAGTATCACAGCTTAATGCTCCTCGTGGAAGCACAATTCAATAACAAACAAATTAGTTAACGTTTTATAATTCAATAGGTGTGGCAATCATGCTGATTCAGAAATACCAGAAGTCAGTACTAACGTTTTGTGACAGGGATACTTTGTGCCCGTTGCTAAAAAAATAACACTAATTTATACAGTTTCCTGCAAAATACCTATTCATTTCTCATAATTCATCACAGACTACAGTATTTTAGAGTTATGAATAAATACGCTTTTTGACAGGTCCTTCAACAAAAGACGCTAGTTCATACGTCTTACAAGAGTACTTATGCTGAGAACGTACTTTCGATAATAAGAACATAAGCACAGGAAGGATACAGTAGATACAAGCTTAGGGTGGTTAGGAAGGATACGCTACTGCTGAACAGACCTCAGTACAATAGATAGCTGTAAATCTTCGCATCAGTTTAGAATCCCATGACATAGACAAACAAATGACTTAACGAAAGTGTAAGAATGAAGAAAAACTAGAAGCAAAAGATAAAGACACAAAGACAAAAGACATGTCAAGTAAATATAGCAAACAGTAGAGAGAGAATATATATATATTTACTAGCTGACTCGGCCCGGCTTCGCCCATTCCTGGCGGGGATCTGTCTGTCTGTCTGTCTGTCTGTCTGTCTGTCTGTCTGTCTGTCTGTCTGTCTGTCTGTCTGTCTGTCTGTCTGTCTGTCTGTCTGTCTGTCTGTCTGACCCGGCCCGGCTCCGCCCAGCTCCTGGTGGGGAGCATCTCATTTAATTCATATAAGTAGTCATATAAGCTCCCGTTCCCGACTATCTGTCTGTCTGTGTGTCTATCTATCTGTCTGTCTGTCTGACCCAGCCCGGCTTCGCCCAGCCCCTGGCGGGGAGCATCTAATTTAATTCATATTCGGCCTCTGCTCCTGTTTCCCTTCCCAAAGCGTGGAGCGTCGCATTTAATTCATATTCGGCCCTGCTCCCGTTCCTGTTCCCCAAAAAGACGACCCGGCCCGGCTTCGCCCAGATCCTGGTGGGGAGCGTCTCATTTAATTCATATTCGGCCCCTGCTACCGTTCCCGTTCCCAAGAAAGACGACCCGGCCCGGCCCGACTTCGCCCAGCTCCTGGCGGGGAGCGTCTCATTTAATACAGAGGGGCAGGAGGGGGGGGGGCGGAGGAGGGGAGGAAGAGGGGGAGGAGAGGAGGGGGAGGAGAGGGATGAGGAGGGGAGGAAGAGGGGGAGAAGGGAGGAGGAGAAGGGGAGTATGAGGGGGTGGAGGAGAAGGGAAGGGGGAGGAAGAGGGGGAGGGAGAGTGGGAAGGAGGGGGGAGGAGGAGGAGAGGAGGGAGAGGAGAGGGATGAGGAGTGAGGAAGAGGAGGAGGGAGGAGGAGAACGGGGAGGATGAGGAGGAGGAGGGAAGGTGGAGGGTAGGGGGGAGGAAGAGGGGGAGGAAGAGGGGGAGGAGGAGGGGAGGAGGAGGTTGGGGGAGGAGGAGGGGGAGGATTATAACGCATATGCCTGTAGATAACTGTAGAGAAAAGGTCCACCTATTTGAGAAATTTGCAACAATTTTACATATATAGCAATGCTATTAGAAGTTATGTCCGCTCGCTATATATACATTGTAATGTAAATTAAATATTAAATTATATTAAGTAAATAACTGTTTGTACACTAAAAAGACTATGACAGTTGGCAGCACGAGAATGAGAAGAAGACGTGTAGAAAATTTCATCTCAATCGGATGGACCGTTCGCGAACGCATAAATAACATACATACAGACATACATTCTCTTATATATATATACTAGCTGACCCTGCCCGGCTTCGCCCAGACCCTGGTGGGGAGCATCTCATTTAATTCATATAAGTAGTCATATAAGTTCCCGTTCCCGTTACCGACTATCTGTCTGTCTGTCTGTCTGTCTGTCTGTCTGACCCGGCCCGACATCGCCCAGCTCCTGGTGTGAAGCATCTCATTTAATTTATATAAGTAGTCATATAAGTTCTCGTTCCCGATGTTATCGCGGACCTCAGAGAGAAGTGTCTATGTAGAAGACCATTTCCTGGACGTACGTATTTTGGGAGGGGGAGGAGGGAGGAGGGAGGAGGAGGAAGAAGAAAAAAAAACTACGACAGTTGGCATCTCTGGAATGAAAGGAAGGCGTGTAGAAAATTTCATCTCAATCGGATGGGCCGTTCGCGAGCGTATAAAGGACATACGGACAGAGATACGCACATCCTTTTTTATATATAAGATATATATATATATATATATATATATATATATATATATATATATATATATATATATATATATATATATATATATATCTTACTGTTACGATACAGCAACAACAACAACAACAACAACAACAACAACAACAACAACAACAACAACAACAACAACAACAACAACAACAACAACAACAACTACAACGACAACAACGACAACAACAACAACAACAGAACTTTATTTTCTAAGGGTTAAGAATTGGGCACGCAGGCCCGTCTTACATTATGCCCTTCTATCACTCTCTTTCATATATTATATCATTCACCCATCGTTCAAGGCTAGCAACAATATAAAAGATATACATTATAAAGGCATGGAAAAATGAAAAATCAATACTACACGTCTCAGTAATAGTAATGACTGGTGTAACGGCACTTGTTATTGGCTATGATGAAAATACTGGCCTACCAAAAGGGGACTGGCTGTTACACTAGGGTTTTATTATTATTATTATTATTATTATTATTATTATTATTATTATTATTATTATTATTATTATTATTATTATTATTATTGTTATTATTAATATTATTATTGCTATTATTAAGGGGGAAGTTAATCCGTACAGCGATAGTGTTCTAATGATTTGCGATTATATGTATAGCGATTGATGATGTCTTTGATGTCTTGTGGAAGATTGTTCCACAGCTGAGTTGCAGAGTACGTTAAGCTTGTTTTGTATAAGTCTATCCCAGGCTTCGGAATGTGTAATATATTTAATCGTTTATTGTGTCTAGCATTATATTTAAACAATGGCCAAAGGTAATTTGGGGCATTCCGATGCAGGATTTTGTGAATTAGTTTGACCTTATTGAAAAGCAGGCATTTGCGGAGTGGTAGTAACTGAAGGCGTTTATGCAGGCTAGGATTGTCAGTTAAATGTTTGCTATTAATTAAACTCATGGCCCGTTTCTGGAGTGAGTAAAGTCGCTTGGTGCTTGAATTGGAAAAACCGTCCCAGATTGTAGAGCAGTAGTCAAAATGTGTCTGTATGTGAGAAGTATAGAATATTTTCCTAGTGTCCTCATCAAGGAAATTTTTAATTATGGCGAGTTGGTAGACTTTCTTAGCTGTTTGTTTAGTAAGCGCTTGAACGTGGGGATTAAAGGTTAGGTTTTTATCAATGATGAGGCCTAATGTTTTGTGCTCAATTACACTTTCTACTGGCATGTTGTCGATGTGAAGTTGAAGTGATCTGTGTGCATTTAGAGTTTGAAGTCTTTGTCTGGTTGTTAATAACATAGATTTTGTTTTAGTGATGTTAATTTGCATACGGTTTGCATAGCTCCACCTAACTACATTGTTTAATTCTTGTTGCAAAGACGCCTCCAGCAAATTACTGCTTTCAGCGTTTGTATACACTGTACAGTCGTCTGCAAATAGATTACAGGACGACGAAAGATGCAAAGGTAGATCGTTAATATATAGCATTTAAGAGGTCAACTTTCATCCTATTTCTTAGTTTAGATTTTATATAATTCATAACACTGAAAACTCTTCCCACATCAGCATTTGAATGGGGTAGTATCACGGCAGACATCGCACATTCAAAGAGCTCACAGAATGGACTGTTACCTGAGGCATCTTTAAATTGTCTTACTTCACTCCAAAAAGCTTCAGTTTCTGTTTTGTTTGTCCAGTCAACCAAATTTATTTTGGTTAACTGATATTCTGCTTCCGCCACACTATTATTAGTAGCCCCTAAAAATTTAACAACTTGACAATATTTAGGTTTGTCCTTTACTGGCTGAAGTATGTTGTTAACAGAAAAGAATGAAATATATTTCAATACATCTAAATTTTCAAGAAGTCTCTGCTTCAATTGCTTGAATAATGAGACAAGAAATTCTTGACAGCGCTTTCTTAAGTTGTTCTCTTCATTTTATGTTAACAGTCCTTGTGTTTTTTAAACCCTCAATTTTTTTATTCTATTTGGTATCCCAAGTATGGCTTAGGAGCCAAATAGCTCTTTATAGTGCAAGTTAACAAATCAGCTTCAGAAGTTGGCAATATAATTATTATACCAATTGCAAAGTGAGATCGTCAAGTAATTTAACTTTATCAACATTGTTAGATTCAAACAGTGTATTAACGTTTTGCACTTCACTTAAAATAGGTTGTAAAAAAGAGAAGGAATGCCAATTTTTTTTTCATCACTGTATATTCCATATGCCGGTCTCCCTGGCATAGGTGTTAGGAACGTTGTTTGTAATCCCGTGTACTCTCGTGCGAAACACAGCTGCGCGAGATTTGGCAGCAGATCGCGTCGCGCTGGTTACTTAAGGGGTATTGTGAGCCGGTCGTTTAGAAAGCAATGGGAAACTACTGAACGTAAAACTTGCCAACGCATCAACAGCAGCTGAAAAATGCTGGTGTTGACTGCAATATCCTGTAAAGGATATGCGAAAAAAAACCCATTCCATATAGTATTTTAGCTGTGTAGCACTTTTCACTTTGCTTTGTTATTTCTAAGTGTGTCTTCAACTCCAACCATTGGTTCACAATTATTTCAACAGCTGGTTTAATTGATAACCATTTACTTGTGGAATATGATAGAATTTTCAGTAGTTATGAACTATCATTTAATGCTTTATATAAATTATTGTATTGCTGTTGTCTGACAGATAATTTGGAGAACCAATTATGTGTTTCAGCAAAAAGGAATTCCAAATTCTTTGGTGAACAGCATTCTGATGAGGCATGTGATAAAGCTCATTCATTCAGTAGCATGTCCTTTGCTCCCATAACAACCTTCTGGAAAACCTCTCGATCAAGATGTCCGGCTTCCGATACACCCATCTGGAGATCATCCGCCACATTCTGCACCCATCTTCTCTTTGGCCTTCCTCTTCCTCTCTTCCCAGGCATATACCCCTCCATTATTGCTCTCTACAAACTTTCATGACGCTTTAAAATGACCAAACTATTTCAAATTCCTTTGTTTTATCGTCTTTTATAGCCAGCTATCTTCAATATTCAGCTTTTGAAGTATGGATGCATTTGTTCTTTTCATTATCCAGGATATTCTTGGAACTCGTCTATAACATTTATATTCAATGACAGCTATGCGCTGTTAAGCATGTTTAGTAAGTGTCCACATCTCACACACGTATGTTGCAATGTGAAAGATGCATCTTTTTCTTCTTCTTATTCAGCGTTCCGAGCCATTGAGGTTTTTTGCTGCAGATACAATCCGTCTCCATTCGTCTCTCTGGTTGACCATCTCTTGATAGCCGTTGATTCCAAGTGCTTGTAGGTCTGTATATATATTATCTCTCCACCGTCTTCTTGGTCTACCTCGGGGTCTACGGTCATTTATTTCATGAGTGTAAGTGAGCTTTGTTTCCCTATTGTCTTCCAATCTTTCTATATGCCCCAGCCATTGTAGTCTATTAGCTTTCATGATACCAGTGATTAGCGGGGACTTAAACAGATCATAAATGTCTTTGATTCTTCTTCTTTTCCACTCTCCACTTTGTGTATCCCTAATGGGTCCAAAGATGCGTCTTAAAACTTTGTTCTCAAAGGTTTGTAACAAGGCTTCGTCTCCTTTCGTTGTACTCCAGGTTTCAGAGCCATACAGCACAACTGGTCTGATCAGTGTTTTGTGTATTGCGATTTTGGTGTTACAAGATAGCGCATTTGATTTTTAGTAGATGTTGTAGTGCATAGTATATCTTATTTCCAGAATTGATTCTAGTTTGTATTTCTTCCCTTATGATGTTGGAGCAGTTGAAGATTGTACCTAGGTATTTGTATGTCTCCGTTCTTTTAATGGTAATTTTATCTATTTATATGTGGCCAGAGTTTTTAGCCATTCCTTCTCTTGAAATTACCATATATTCTGTCGTATCTTGGTTGATAACCAGCCCCATCTGTTGGACTTTTTCCTTTAAGTGATTCCATATTTCCATTGTCTTTTGTTCATTTTCCCCTATAATATCTATATCATCTGCATAACCAAGCAGCTTGGATGTTCCTCCAATATCACATTCCTCCTTTACCTTCCTTACAACTTTCTCTAAAGCCAGATTGAAGAGTAGCGGCGATAATGCATCACCTTGTTTCAAGCCAGATGTTATTTGGAAAGGGTCTGATTTCCTGCCTTTATATGTTACTATATTATAAGTATCTTCCATGCATAGTCTGGTCATGTTGATTAACTTCCTTGGTATTCCAAATTCCTGCATTGCGTTCCATAGACTATTCTTATGGACACTATCATAAGCATTTTTAAAATCCACAACAATGTTATGGAGATCTCTTTTATATTCCCAATTTTTCTCGGCTATACGTCGTAAGATAAATATCTGATCTTTTGTTGATCTGTTTTGTCTAAAACCTGCCTGGTAGTCACCTAATATGTCTTCTGAATATGATTTTAGTCTATTTAGTAATACTGCGGAAAATACTTTCCACTTCTACTGAAATATGCCTTTCGTGATCAGGATGGTGGTATATACATTCACTCACGCTCAGATGGCGGCCTCTACAATGCTCAGAGAATGAAGGCCAAGACCAAAATTATGAGGGTACTGATCAGAGAGTTGCTTTTTGCAGATAATGCTGCAGTTACGACCCACTCTGAGGAAGAATTACAATGTCTACTATCTGCATTCTCCAATGTTTGTTCCGAATTTGGTTTAACAATTAGCAAAAAGAAGACACAGATTATGTCACAAGGTGCACATGGGGTACTATCAATCTTTATTGAAGACGCCGAACTAGAGATAGTAGACGATTTTACATATCTAGGATCAGTAGTAAATAGCAAATTATCCCTAGATCAGGAAATCAACATCCGGATTTGTAAGGCAGCAACAACAATGAACAGGTTAAGAAAAGGAGCCTGGGAGAACAGGAAGCTTACTGCCAAAACAAAAGTCCTTGTCTATCAAACCTGTGTCCATAGTACTCTTCTTTATGGCAGTGAAGCATGGACAACTAACTCACACCAAGAGACACGTTTAAAGAGCTTTCATATGCGGTGTCTGCGAAAGATTCTTAGTATTAAGTGGCAAGACAAAATCACAAATACTGAAGTATTGGAAAGATCAGGTTGTGTGACGGTGTATTTCATGCTCAGTCTTCGTAGACTTAGATGGATAGGACATCTTAGGAGGATGGATGATGATAAAATACCAAAGGACATCTTTTTTGGTGAATTACAGATGGGTAAGAGATCTCATGGTCGACCTCTCCTACGATACAAAGATGTGTGTAAGCGGGACATGACTGATACAGGCATTGATAATGCACATTGGGAGCAAGTCGCCGCTGAACGTGTTGCATGGAGGGAAAACATCAGAAATGGAATAAAGACAAAGGAGAAAATTATTGCAGATAAGTCACACACCGAGCGTGTGAGAAGTAAAATGGTGCAAGATGGTGGAAATAACCACGTGTTCACATGCACCCACTGTGAACGAACATTTGCAGCGCGAATTGGCCTTACCATTCACATTCGCTACTGCCATGGGTAAAAGTTATTACGCCTTTTTGAAGCACAAACTATCGTCTGTCAAGACGGCAAGGTGCCAATGATGATGAATGATGAATAATACTGCGGATAGTATCTTATAGCTTGTGGACAGTAGTGCTATTCCTCTATAATTTTCACATCGGAACTTGTCTCCTTAATTTCAAGTGGAAAGACGCCTGGTCCTGACTCCATCCCTGCAGGCACGTGGCACGTGGGCCGGACCTAATAGAGCAGCTTCACCAAGTTTTTACAAACATATGGGTGAACGAGACCATGCCATAATATTTCAAGTACGCGTCAATAATCCACCACGTAAAGGAAAACGCCAATCCTATGACAACCACCGAGGCATCTCCTTGCTCTCAGTCGCAGGGAAGATACTTGCCAGAATTCTTCTCAATCGCCTCACGGCCCATCTCGATCAAGGTCTTCTTCCTGAGAGTCAGTGTGGCTTCAGAAAAGAACTAGAAACTATTGACACGAATTTCGATGCAAGGCAGTTGCAAGAGAAATGTCAGGAACAGAACTCTGAAATGTTCTCCACTTTCATTGACCTTACCAAGGCTTTTGAGACAGTCAGCAGAGAAGGACTGTGGAAGATTATGGCAAAATATGGCTTTCCACAAAAGTTTGTCCAAATAGTGCGGCTATTTCATTATGGTATGCAGGCAAGAGTACAGGAAAATGGTGAACTGTCTGAGCCCTTTCCTGTCACCAATGGAGTGAAGCAAGGATGTGTCCTGGCACCAAAACTGTTCAGCCTTATGTTTTCAGCTATGCTGACGAATGCCTTCGAGAACAGTGATATTGGAATAGACATCAACTACCGCATGGATGGAAAGTTGTTAAATCTCAGAAGACTGAAATCCAAAACCAAAACTAACAGCGACACCGTCAGAGAACTGCTGTGTGCTGATGATTGCGCTCTATATGCCAACTCAGAGGCAGACAAGCAACACAATGTTTCAGCTTTCTCATATGCCTGTGCCAACTTTGGCTCAATATCAACCTGGAGAAGACTGTAATTATGTACCAGCCAGCTCCAGGAAATAATCACACCGTGTCGAATATCAAGGTGAACGGTCATAGACTAAGTGTTGTGGACACATTCACCTATCTTTGCAGCACCGTGTCACAAACTGACAATTGATGACGAAGTGAATGCAAGAATCTCCAAGGCCAGCGCGGCCTTTGGAAAACTGTACACGAATGTATGGGACAGAAATGGAATAAGCCTGCAAACAAAGCTGAAAGTCTATAAAGCAGATGTATTATCCACACTGCTATATGCGTGTGAAACCAGGACTGTTTATCAGCGACACGCTAGGAAATTAAACCACTTCCACACAGTCTGCCTTAGGAAGCTA
>OY992877.1:130541621-130569121 GCA_963921405.1 Cepaea hortensis
GGTATAAATATCATTTGCGAGCAACCGCATTTAGGAGCCATTAGAAGCAAATACCTACGTGAAATAAGAGAAATGCGCAAATAAAATTATGACATAGATTATTTGGATGAAACCTGGATCAATGTACACCACACGAAAAAAAAAAAAAAAAAGGAAAGGCAATAAGTGGATGGAAAGATACAGCAGTACGTGCCCAGTAGTAAAGGACAGCGTTTGGTCATAGCCCATGCTGGTAGTACGCACAATGGCTTACTACAGAATGCTGGACTCGTGTTTGTATCAAAGCATACAAACAATAGGGATTATCATAATGAGATGAATGGTAATGTATACAGAGATTGGTTGGAGAATACAGTGCCTCCATCTTTTTATAGACCATCTTGTCTAATTATGGACAATGCATCATACCACAATGTTGGTGCCCAAGAAGACAAAATACCTACGGCATCGAGCACATAGAAGCAATAAAGATATGGCTTCGAAGGGAAAACATATCATTTCCAGAAACGTATTTCAAGCTAGAATTGTTGTCCCTTGTAAAACAGACGCCAAAAAGCAAGAAATATCAAATCGACAATTTGATAGAAGAGCTGATCTTGCGTGCTGAGACTTCCGCCGTACCATTCTCATTTTAACCCTATAGAGCTTGTTTGCGCTAAAATTAAAGGACAGGTGGCAAATTGTCTGACGCCAAGATACTAACCCAGTTCGCGCTAATAAATATTGATAAAAGTTAGTGGAAAAATGTGAGGACCATGTGTTGAAAGAGGAAGATGATTATTGGAGAAAGTATGGATTGAATTTTATGCAGCCGAGAGCAGTCATCAACCTACTAGAATCGTGCGACACAGATTAAGATCTGGGCAGATCGCAGACATTAATCCACATGTACACATCCTTGGATATTTTTGCTCCAATAATTCAGAAGAATTGCAGGCCGTTAACATTACAGCATCGGCACAAGCAATACAACTTGTCAATGGCAACAGTTTGTGTTCCACGGTGATGAATTTTCAGTTCTGTAAGCTCTCAACGGTGACAAAGAACTGGCATTGAAAAAACAAAAATCACTAAACGCATTAAATACCAACAGAAGAGTAATATTGCGACGGAAACTTACATATTGTGGCATAACAAGAAATGTGAGAACAAACACGTTGACAAATGAGAGGACACACACGAACATATAAATCAATCGATAAACTGCAACGAAAAGAGGACCAACATCTTGGCCGTTAAGAAGGAAGCCCACTAGAGAGACATTCACAACTATATTCGTCATGCAAAACAGGTAATCATGTTCCGTCTCAGTAGAGTAGTCATTGCACCCACTCCCATACGAATCTGTATACGCCTTGTGTCGTTACCCGAATTGACGGGGGTTACTGTAAAACAAGTTTGTTAGCGTGAATTCACTAGTTTTTCGCCAAAACATCAAAGAAATGTCGCCGCTTTCCAGGATTTAAGCTGCCTTTGGACTTATCAAAGACATATTCCTTGGGTGGGGGTAATTGTAGTGTAATCGTCTGGCGCAATACATGATGATGATGATGTTACCAATACCAGCATCCCTTGCAGTGCCCTGGGGTACGATGGAAAGCCGCTCTGGAAGCGAGGATAAATAGAGGCGCGTGTCAGTTTACCGGTCTCTCCAAACCAGACAACCGTGGCCGAAGGAGCGATTATGTAGATCGCTGTAGTATAGAATAGGGAGGCTTTAACCAGCCCTCCCCAGTCACTGGACCAGAGCAGGGAGTCACAAATGCCTCTAGATTTAACCATGACTGGCTTGTGTGGCCCACACACGAGGACCGAGGAAATCCATCAAAATGACTGGCAATTTGTAAGCCCACTCTTGGTGAGTTAAATTTATTTAGATAGCTTAATTAAAGATAGGATAGTGGTGCCTTTGCTTGTCCCCAACTGGAAGCTCCAAACTTAACATCCACAGGTTTGAGGTACAATTTGGTGTAGTTCGGTTTATAGTGTTACCTAGAATGAGGAACTCGTCTGTTCCTGAGTGACTAAAATTAGTAGAGTTATCTTCATGTAAAATGGCGATGACCAGCAGGATGACAACAACATGGGTTTGCTTCAATTAATGATTGTAAAAGTGCTACTCTGCAGACTGGCAGGGGTTAGTTAGTTAGTTAGTTAGTCGACAGATCATCCTCGCTGCACATCGAACCATTCAGTCCATAAGTGCTCGGATCCCCTCCTCAGCAAATCCCGCAGCGTGTAGCGGCTAACGACGCCAGTTCTGTGTTGGTTTATCAATCTTCTTTGGCTTCCTGCGTAGTGTTCTTGTTTGGCCACACCTCTTTTAATTTGATGCTCTAGCAGTCTGGCCATTGTTGTAGATTCACAGTCATCACTTGGTTCTCGCAAAAGTCTCACATCACGTAGAGCATTCAGAATGTCAGCCTGGTCCATGGCGCGTCCGCCCTCCACAGTAGCCTCACCTGCGAGCTTGTCAGCCCGCTCATTTCCTTGTACTCCCGCATGCCCTGGCACGAAGATGAAACTAATCTTTGCCAGCCGAGACCGCTTCAGAGGCAGCAACCATTCTCTTCGGATCGACCCCTCCTCTATCCTCTTGATCATGTTCATTGAGTCGCTAAGGAAACAAGCCCTGGTGAATGTCTGTGTCTCGAGCCATGTTATTGCTTTACTTACTGCCATGACTTCCATGGTCAGGCTACTTGTGGTTTCAGTGAAAGCACCAGAGTCCTCCTTCACAATTCTCCCTCCGGCCCGAGCTGTAAAGGCCCATGAGCTTCTCACATGTCGGACGACCGACCCATCTGTGTAGATGACCGCGTCACCGTCTAGCGAATTCTCGAAAATCAACGCTTGTACTTCAGCCTCAACAGCAGCCGGATTTTCTTGTCTGCCAGGGCAGACTGGCAGACTGGCAGGGGTGTATTAAGAAAACTAGTACCAGGGGTATTCAGTGACGATTCAGGAGAAAGGATGTACTCATACGATGGTGTGTATATTTGTAGGTTTTTAGATTTAATATAGCAGACAGCGCAGTACGAATTGGAAGTAATCAAGTATCGATACGATACTGTGTTGTGTAGTTCTAGGGAATTTGATATAGCCACGATTCAATACAGTATTAAAAATATGTAGTATTAAAAATATGTAGTATCATAGTCCAGAGTAGAGGAGGATGTATTTTTCTATAAAGTCTGTGATCTGACAAGAGGAAAATATGAAGCACTAGCATAAAAGAGAAAATAATGAAATAATGGTCGGGGCTGTTTACAACAGTAAAGAGGAAAATATGGAGCATTGTTGAATAAAATATTAGGTTATGATTAATTCTATTTGGGTGGTATTCCTGTATGAAGGTGGCCAGATTAGGTGTGCAGGATATATATAATATAATGCCATTATTATAGTAGCATGGTGAGGTTGAAGATAACAGTAGATTGAATGGCCTGGGGTAACTAGGGCTGTTCCAGGTGGACTGTACAGTCAGCAAGAGGGAGGCAAAGTACATCATTGGGTGGTTATACCAGTCTGGTCTATAATGAGGAACATGAAGTTGAGCTGGAAACATGGTACAGATGTGTTTATGATTTAACTTCCCACAACAAAGGGGAAGGCCGGTGTCTTTATATTATAATGTACTGAGGTATTGAGATATCTCACATGTAATGGAAAGTAGAGGGTGCCAGGGCATGAGAGACGCCTCCATTATGTTATATTGTTTGAAGCCAGATGACTTATCATGACTCAAGAACGCCAAAAATATAGTGATTGCTGGCGTACGAAGGTGTAGAGTGGCACGGTGAAAGTAATAGATATATGGTGCTTGATGACAATGTATGTTATGTTCTTCTAGATAAATGGAGCTATGGTAATAATTATTCATGACTGGGTGTATTGATGAAGGTGCCAGGTTGAACACTACACATGATAGGGTGGTTTATTATTATAATAGTGTTCATGGGGATAATGATCTGTGTTGCTCAGGTTGGACACATGTGAACTTAGTAAGAATAGTCTCCTGACCAGCAAGAGGTGCTGAATAAGGCACCCATTATGAATCTGGGGTATTATTGAGTGAGCTTTGTCATGGTGAGGGTGACCATGTAGTGATGTCAGCTAAGATGATTGGGATTGTGATTGTGGTGGTGGCTATGGTGAGAGCGATCATTTGGTGATTGTGATGGTTTTATGTGGTGTTATATGTCTGAGTTGTTGGCGGTGACTTATGTTATAGCCTGTGTCCTGATTGTTGCTGGTGTTATGTGTAGAACTGTGCTTCTGGTCTATTGATGTTGTCCAGTTGTCATCAGTACAAAGGTGTGTGTCCTGCTGATGTCATGTTGAATTGCATATCCTATGTCTGCTGGATTGCTGTTGGTGCATTGAACTGTATTTATGTCCTGTATGTACATGTTCAAATGGTGTTGTCCTGTTAGAGTAGTTGTACACCGGTGTAGCTGAGTTGTGTTCGGTGTTGATTTTGACTAGTTGAGTGTTGCTGTGTAACATTAGCATTTATGAGTGGTATTCTCAGCCTGTGGTGTTGGGGATGAGAAGTTGTGTTGTGTCAGAGATCTGTAGGTAATGACCTCCCTGAACTGAGAGTATTCAAGAAGTAAATACTGAGTTAGATGAGAAGCAGCAGGAAAGGCTGCGAGCATTGTGACGAGGGATGATCCGCCCTCACATTAAGATTGTCCCATGATATGGTGGTGGCTGTTGCATTAATTGTGGGCCCAATCACTCCGAAGGATGCTGTAGAGCGTGCGTGCTCTGTTTATATTTTATGTGGAGTATGTCCTATAACCTATCCATATCATTATTGTCCAGCTGAAGTATCATGTGGTTGGTGTGAACTTACACAGTCCATGTCTATGTTTGTGCCACAAGGACACTGTTTGCATACACCATTGCTGTAATGGTTGTCCTGTGAAGTTCATGTGTTGATGCAAATAATGATTCTTTGATGATTATTAATTAGATGTTGAACCTTGTCATGCATTGCAGGTAGTGACCCCTGGCCATGGTTGTGGTTGTAGAGCAAACTTGAGCCCCGGCTCTGGTTAATGTCGTAGGCCACTCACATCCCCTTTCGTATACCCTTTCGTATACCCATTCGTATACCTGTTTATACCTGTTTATGCCACTATATCTCAGCTGTTAGGGTTATACTTTTGTTATTCGTTATGTTATGGTTTTTCGCTGTATCTGGTCCCAGTCGACTTATGTGATGCGGGTGTCTTGTGCGGGTATCGAGGGTGCCCTTCGACTCAACTGAACATGATTTAGGTCTCACTGTCATTTAGATACCGCCCCTGTAGTTAGTACTAGGCAGCAGTTATCTCTAACTGTGGGATTTCAGATTCCCATTTCTGTATGTACTGACTGTCCATGAGTCCTGAGATGATAACAATAGAGAGTCCATACCTGCTGTTATGTTGTTGTTTACATTGAGGTTTCTTTGTTGTGATGCCCTCGTTGGTTTGTGGAGATGGGTACCTAGTCATGTGCATAGCGATGTTAGGCAGCAGTGATTACTGTGGGAACATAGGTTCCAATTTCTGTATATGTCAGTTGTGTGACATGTCAGGATGCCTGTTTGTCACTGAATCATGCAGTTCTGTCAATAAAAGCCTAATTTTGTTCTTAATTTGTTTTGTTTAGTCTGTAGTTTGTTGTGTAAACTCATTGATCCTGTTACAGTCCAGCAGTGTAATCTTCTGTCTGGGGTGTACAACAGTATATCCCCCGCCCTAAGAACTCCTGGAATCTTCTGTCTAATACTATCCCTTTTCTTGTTAACTGAGGAGAATATATACAGTGCTCTCTCTCTACTTCTTCTTATTGTCCTTTTCTTCTCTGGCCCATTAAAAGTCAGTGTTGCGCTTCTTTGTCTTTGAGCACTTAAGTATAGGAAATAACATCTTCCTGTCCTTGATATTCTACCTCCGGTGACAGTAAGACGGCAGGAAAAATTTCATAACGATGCAACAGACAGTTTTCACAAAAAAGTATCGTGACTAAGGGCACTCATTTCTGAATGGACTTATAAAACTCATCCTGCATAGTAACGCACCATGCATTTATTGGTTATTCTATCTGTGACCACTGTCCCTATCTACTATCTAGCGAAACCACAGCCAAGGGAACGGGCTTGGTAGAATCAGCGGGGAAAGAAGACCCTGTTGAGCTTGACTCTAGTCCGACTTTGTGAAGACACATGAAGGGTGTAGCATAGGTGGGAGCGCAAGCGCAATTGAAATACCACTACTTTTATCGTTTCTTTACTTATTCAGTCTCTCGGTAGAGATTTGTTCGCATCAGACGAGCAAATCTCCGGCGGGCCTATTCTCGCTGGTCGCGAGATCCGCACAGTGGAAGTTTGGGAGATTTGCTTGCAAATAGACAGGCAATATCTCCTGCGGTAGCTATGGCGGACCTATTCCCGCTGGTCGCGGGGACCGCTATAAGTCAGGTGGGGAGTCTGACGATAGTGCACGCTTTACACAGGTCCGGACACTTGTGACTGACAGATGTGCGCGCCCTCATGGTCCGGGCTCGTACAAGGCCCTCATCTGTGGGACATGGCTGAACGTCTCTAAGCCGGGTCCCTTGGGTGTCAGGGTCTGGCCATAACTCGCCACCGGCTCGTGGTGGTGAGGTCTCGGTGGTTGGACGCTGAGCCGCCAGCGTCTGCAGCCTACCTTGTGCCAGACGTATTGGTTACCCATTCCTCTGGAATACACAAGACTAGGCCGAGAGAGGGGTCATGTCGTTTGGGCATCACATGATCTCTGAAGCTCTGCCCAGACATTGTGATGGAATAGTGGCCACATTCCACTCACATACTTTAGTCTGTCAAGACTGCAAGGTGTCTACTACTATCTGTGACATATTTATTTTAATTCATTTTCCTAGCAGCTGTTTAATTAACTCACTCTATCCTAATTGTTAATGTATTACCTCTGTCAGACATTGCAATAATTTTAAGACTTTTACATACGCATACATACAAAACACACATGCATTCTAAAAATTGTTCTGAAAAGCACGTCTCTGCTGTCTCTAATTTTCACACAATGGGATTACTCATTGTCCAACATTCGAATCCTTACAAAAAAGGGGACAACACACTACCATTCAGTAATCAGATTCGTATACTCGTCATGAATCTTCCACTGTGAAAGCAAACCGGTAGACATTCTCAGAGATGCAAAAGGTAATATAGTGTGGGGCGACTTGTTCTCTTTCTGCTGGCGGTGATAGACATTTATACAAAATGCAGATGTAACATTTTCTGGTGCTTTCGTTGTCAATGGAGAGTCCATGTATTCTAGTAGGTACCAAGACTGAGTACAAGTGTCTGCATTTGAAAATTTACATCTGACATGTAAAGATTTCTAGCTGATGTCTAGATCACTATCATGCATATTCGTCTGTACAGAATGCGTTTTCTATTGTACTGACAGATTTATAAATATTTATGCCAAATGATCCATCTGGGCATTGCGTTGGGGTCTGTTGACAGTGAAACAGCTGAAATCTGTGAAGGAAAGATGACCAACTTAAGCCTAATCCCAGTCTAGTCTAGCCTGTATAGGCTGTGCTGGATGATACCATGGTTACATCCTATTATGCCTCTCCGCAGATGTGAACGTGCAGTGCTCGTCTTGAAAACCCGAGGTTTGTGAGCTGTAAGAGGGGAAGGCAGCTCTGACGCAGACCGCCGGGGATATGATACTTTGGTACTGGGCCAGGAGAGAGGTCTCTACACCAACCTTATCCAGTTAGACGCAAACACTTTCAGGGCTCAAACCTCCTGGCGGCCAATGCATCGGATTTAAGAGTTAAAACTCAATCTTCCAGAAGATTCACAACCAACCAATCATCATCATCATCATCATCATCATCATCATCATCATCATCATCATCATCATCATCATCATCATCATCATCATCATCATCATCATCATCATCATCATCATCATCATCATCATCAAGTTCCCTGCAAGCTGGTGAGGCGTTCATGGCTCTCCACAGATCTCGGTCCATGGTGTTCTGGATCACCTCTGCTGATGGTATTCCTCCATGCCACTGTCTCAATACATCCAGCATAATTTCTCTTGGTCTGCCTCTGCCTCTCTTCCCCTCGATCTTTCCAGCTGTCACGATGTTCTGCGATGTCTCTCTTCTCATCACATGATCGAAGAAAGCTGTTTTGTCTTTTTCTTATTGTTGTATATAATGTTCTAGTTTCATTAGCCTGTCTCTTGCAGTCGGTGTTAGTTACTCTGGTTCAAGGAATTCGTAACATTCTTCTCAGGAACCACATCTCTGTTGCTTCTAATTTCTTCTTAATTTGTTCATTTACATTCCACGATTCACTGCCATATAGTAAAACTGGTTCTACATAGCATTTCAGCACTCTCTTTCTTACATTTAGTGACAGTGACTTATTGCATAAGATACTCTTCATTTTCAGAAATGCGGCTTTTGCTTGCCCTATTCTGCTCTTAACCTCTGTTGTACATCTTCCATCTGATGTTATAAATGCCCCTAGGTATTTAAAATTATCCACCTGGTTAAAAATTTTGCCTTCTATTTCTATTTCACATTTTGGTGTCACCATTTTCTTTGATATCACCATTGTTACTGTTTTCTTGATATTCAAGGAGAGTCCTTTCCTTGCACTCTCTGTTACTACAATGGCCAGCAATTGTTGTAGATCTGTTGAATTATCTGCCACCAATACTGTGTCATCTGCATAGCGTATATTATTTATATTATAACTTCCAACTAGTATTCCTGGCTTCTCTTTGATCTCTCTCATTATTACTTCGCTAAAAATTGAGAAGAGATCTCTTGACTCCTAGCTTTATCTGTTCGTAACTACCCTCTTTATTTCCCACTTTAATTGGTGCTATTTGGTTCCAGTAAATATTCTTTATTATTATTAAATCTTTCCCATCAATGTTGATATCTTCCAACATTTTAATCAGTTCATCATGTTTTACTTCATCAAATAAATTAGAATAATCTATGAAGCACAAATATATGTCTTTCTGTTTCTCTATTGACCTGTCTATTAGTGTCCGTAATGTATATATTGCATTGTTTGTGTCCTTTCCCTCCACAAATCCATACCGTTCTTCACTAATTTCGATTCTTATTTTCTTTCTGGTTCTTCACATTATGATTCTGAGTAGAAGCTTAGTGATATGGTTTATGAGGCTAAGTGTGCGAAAATCTTCACATTCAATTGCTCCTGGTCTTTTTTGTAGCTATAAATACAGATTTCAGCATATCTCTTGGTAAATAGTGTCACAGAATGGCTTCAAGTTAGCTGTGCTTTGTCTGGGGAGGTTCCGAACGAACACGGAATGCCATCAGATAATTCCCCGGCTATAAATAAACTGGGGAAAGTCGAGCTTGTTTCTTCGCGTAGATCGTTCTAGAAACACCTGAATTCGAATGACCTGGGTGGCTGGGTACACTAACATTATCTCTTGATTAGAGAACATGGGATCTCCAGTCCGGAGAAAATCTGCTTCTCGCTTAGAGTGAGACACTACGTGTGACACTATTTCTTCGTGCGAGTTTAGTAGCACCTAGCCGGGAAATAGGCATTTGACGGCATTCACTTTCGAACTCTCGGTGTGGGAAGACGCACAGCCAATTTCGGCTTACTGTCAATGATAGAGGCAAGTTGGCCACAGACAGTATAAGAAGCTGACACGGGGTTTGTTCAACAGTTCAGGTAAATACCAATTTAATTAATCTACCGTTGTTTTCTGGCGTAACGCGCGACCGTACGGCAACTAATTAAATATGCGAGCGCTCCCGCATTTGTGATTACTTGGCGATCGATAAGCCGACTTGAAATTAGGCCATAGTACAGGTGTGTTCTACTCTGTTTACACTTGAGATTTCTGAATGGGTAGAGTTAGCATAAGTCTATTTACAAGTCCGTTAATGCGGCAAAGTGTGCTTAGTCGTTAGAAATTACATATGTGAGTAGTTGCATATATTAGGTTAGCTATACAATTGTAGGGAACCGTTTACGGCTCTACTTTGTGAACCTAGGTTATGTCAGTCAGCATCTGATGTTAGTGGTGCTTCTTAAATAGACAGTTAAGTTGATATTGTGTGGAATTCAGAAAGTGAAGTGACTAGTTCCAGTGGAAACAGAGCACATACTTCCAAGCCATAGGAAGTGATGTAGCTATTTTGTGATAATTAAATAGTGACGATTTCATTTGTGGAAATGTGTAGTTCTGTGGAGTAGTGATTATATATACACGATGGTAATGAAGTGCGGTACCTACATGAGCGTTTTACCGAGTAACGAAGTGGTTCGACGCGATATGCTCATGCGTTAACGTCGCGATATGCTTCAGAGTTCGAGGGTCTTCTCTTTACTGTCCTGTTCTTTTCATACTGGCATGAGTATGTGAGTGCTGGTGTGATAGATGTAAGGAAGGATGCATGGATGTTGAATGAGACACGGGGACAAATGGGATATGGGACTTCTTGCAAGACTATTAAGTATATTACTGGCAAACCAGGCCAGTCGATCAGTTCAGTCATGGAGCAAGGCTAACCCAATTGGGAGGAGACCGAAACCGGAGTGCCCCCTTGAACATGTGGGGGAAACATTTTTTTGAAATAGAGGACTTATTGCCTCTAGGAAAGAGAAACAGCAAGAAGAGTTTCGCTATGAGGTGAAGGATACCCCACTAGCAAAATGGAAGGACTGTACATAATCTGTTAATGAGTTATTAATTGATCTTTGATGCAGTAATTAATATGATAACAATTATTGTATGCCCGATGAAGGTGAAGGGTCTAGTTACCCCCTTTCCCGGAGATTTAGTTTGTATGTAATAAATAGAAATATTGAGATTTAGTTTCTATGTAAACATTAGAAATATTACAGCTACTCATTCTAGCAGCAGCAGACATAAGAATAGTGGTATGAGAGACATATGATCAGACTCGACCTTCTCGGAACTTAATCTTTCCGACGGGCTGTTCTGAAGGCCATCTACATTGGACTGACACCCATGCTTCAACTCGACCCATATATAGATGATGCCCTAATTAGAAGAAAACTAATTAAAGTAACCAAAAGGCTGTTTGTTTAGTGATTTGATGCATGTGGACCAGTGTTGGTGCCGAATACGCTCACCCACCGCTCTTCCTTTCAGGTGTTGCCTGTTATGGACCCACGATGCCTGTTTATGAAACCACTACGTCTGTGAGGGCTAGTGCTTGTTTATGAACCCACCATGTCTTTTTATGAAACCACTACGTCTGGGATGGCTAGTGCCGGTTTATGAAACTACTACGCCTGTTAATGAACTCAATACGTCTGTTATGGTTTGTACAACTAACTGAGTCCATTATGCCTGTTTATGTTAATCAACGACTGAACCACAGTGTAAAGATGGTGATGTGCTCGGTCCAGGGAGACTTGCCAAGGTGGGGTACTGTCATAGCTCTGGGAGCACATCAGTTCCATTGCCGTTGATAACAGCCGCCTAAACGTCGGAAACACCAGGTAGTACTTGTACGCACCAACATGGGTGCTGTAATTACGTCTGAAAGAGTGCCAGGTCATCATTAGACCCACACCAGCTGGGCGTCTTATTGTTATTTAGACTTTACAGGTCCATAAGTTTCAGCTCATAACTGATCCATTTGACAATCGAAGTATTGATCTCAGACTCATGTGCGCTACAGAAAGTGATCGACAGCAGAGTCAACGAACAGTGACATTATTATGCTTCAGCAACCACTGTGTACTAAGCCTGATTAGCATGTGGAACTCGACTCTGGGGGAGTCAGGTCAATCTTGACTGTGCAGCTGTTCTGCCAGAGTTTATAGACACTCGTGAGAACTTTGTTACTTTATTTAACTTGCTGCAGAAACTTTATGTTACCCAACCAGGGGTACGAGATTATAGTCCACGAACATCGTGTTGATCTTTTGCTATAACTATGGATGCCAAGACTAATGTTTACCTGGGGACACCTCAGGGTAGAGGGTCTCCCAGCCAAGCTGAATCATGAGAATAGTCTTAGTGACATTAGCCAGTGACTCATCGTGATAGTGCTGTCTAGTCAGCTGTGGTCCGAGTGGTTAACTCCATTGATTGCTGATTCGAGCTCTTGGGACTAGTGGTCTCCAAGGTTCCAGTCAACCGTACTGGGAAGGAGCCCGGTGAGTTATCGGAAAGACTGGACGGAACACACACAGCAAATCTGCCTCCCAGCCTTATGAAGAATCTGGACACATCTCTGACTCTGTCTCTAATCTACTCTCTGTATTGTAAATAGATTGTATTCTATCAGGGTGTTCAATTCCTTCCTGTGTCTTTAGTGTAGAATAAACTTTGTTAATGTTGACATGTTATTTTCTACCGTTATTGAGTGTGGTCTCAGACGATGCCTCAGATTTCATTGTCCCTAGGTAGAGGGTAGATAGTAGAGGTCTAGAATCCGGGAGGGGCTTGTAGAATCATAACACTTAAAGAGGGCCAGTAGCAGAAGTTATCGTGTATCTACCTATCCAGCCCCCGGGATTAGTATACACGTGAGTGCTAGGGATACCTCGAGGCTTGTGTTAATTCCCAACAATCGAGGCGATCCTGTCACAAATAGCCACTGCTGTAAATATCATTCAACATTTTGGTTAATATATCTACTCCATATTCTCCTAATATTTCTAATTCTTGTATTGTGATTTCAACAGGCCCAGCTGTTTTTCCTTTCTTCATATGTTTTACAGCGTCAGCGACTTCTTCTTTTAGAATAGGTGGGCCTTCTAAGTTACTTTCTCCTGTTAATTCTTCACTATATCCATCAAATAATTCTCTTATAAACTCATTCCACTTCTTCATTATAGCACCTTCCTCCAATAATATCTTTCCTGTTTTTTATTTCAAACACCCTGTATTTATTCTTATTTTTTCTTCCAGTGAGCTCACTGATTTGTTTGTGCATATTTTTTTGTGTCTTTAATGGAATTTAATTACATTCTTTTTTGCACTGCTCGTTTAACCAACTTTCTTTTGCCTTCACACATTTATCTTTTATTTCTTTATTTATCTTAACATATTCTTGTTCGTAATTTTTAATCTCTTTTGTTTTGTCCTTCAGCATTAAGATTTCTTCATTCATCAATTTTTTTCTTTCTTAGCTATTTGGCTTCACTCCGATAATATTTCTTTGCTAGTTTGATGAATGGAGTCACTTAACATTTCCCATTGTTCATTTATACTTTGCATTTTAGCTGTTGCATTGTACCTATTTTTCACAGTCACTCTGTATTGTTCTTGAATGTCTTTATTTACTTTCAGAACCTCTTCATTAAGCCTCACGTTTTGTAATCATTGCTTCTCTCTCTTTAATCTTACTTTTATTTGTCCACATAGTGTTACATGACCACTAGTACAGTCAGCACAAGGCATTGTCTTTACATTAATTAAAGTATTTCTAAATATTTTATTAATTAGTATGTAGTCAGTTTGATTGCGTATATTCTTATCAGGGCTTTTCCATGTGTATAGTGGTCTTTTATGGTGATTAAACCATGTGTTTCCAATTATCATATAATTGATATTTGCCCATTCTATTAGTTTTTCTCCTCTTTTATTTCTTGTGAGTGGCACCTTGCAGTCTTGACAGACCAAAGTATGTGGATTGGAATTTGGCCAAAATTCCATCTCACAATGTCTGGGCAGAGCTTCAGAAAACATGTGGTGCCCAAACGACATGTTCCCTCTCTCGGCCTTGCCTTGTTTGATCCAGAGGAATGGTTAACCAGTCCGTCTGGAATAAGGTAGGCTGCAGACGCTGGCGGCCCAGCGTCAAACCTCCGAGACCTCTCCCTCACGAGCAGGAGGCGAGCGGTGGCCAGACCCTAAACCTTTGGGAATTGACTTACAGGCGTTCAGCCAAATCCCGCAGGTAAGGGTCGTATACGCGCCCGGACCACTGGGAATGTACACCTGTCAATCGCAAGTGTCTGGAACTTGTAAGCGTGTACTACCGTCAGACTCCCCGCCTGACTCGTGCGGCTCCCTCGACCAACGAGAATAGGCCCGCCGGAAATATCGCTCGTCTGCTGCGAGCAAATTTCCGCTCCTGCCACTGTGCGCATCCCGCGACCAGCGAGAATATGCCCGCCGGAGATATTGCTCGTCTGCTGCGAACAAATCTCCAATTCTGACTGAATCTAAACCATAATTCCCCACTACGTCCTCCATTTTCCCTATTCCTAATTTTGCATTAAAATCTTTAAGTATTATTTTTATTTCTCGTGATCCAATTTGAGCCATCATAATTTCTATTTCGTCGTAAAAGGGTTGTATTTCTTCATCACTACTGCTTGTTGTTGGTGTATATACTTGTATAATATTTATATCTGATGGTTTACCTTTGATTTTGACCATAATAACTCTATTATCTGAAATACACTAGTATCCATTAATTGACTTGGCTGTTACTTCGTCAAGTATTATTCCTACACCTTTTTCATGTGTATCCCCTCCAGAATAGATTATTGTGTGCTTGTCAGCTATAATTGTGCCAGATCCCATCTATCTCATCTCACGTACACCTAGTATATTCATTTTCATGCTATCCATCTCTATTAGAACAATGTTCAACTTTTCTAGCTCATTTAATCTCCTAACATTCCATGTCCCTACTCTAAATTTATTTATTTTAGTTATGATCTTGCCATCAGTAGCTGGATGACGGTCTGGTGTCACCTGTGGCTCATGACTGTCCCTACCGGACGAAGATGTCCTAAGACAGCCAGTAACGTCCTTCACTAACTTTGAAATATGGTTTGGCATGAAGCCTTGGGAAGATAATGTGGTGGTTTCTACTTGCAAGTGAGTGCCCTGCTCTGCTCAGCTGCAGAGTTGTCCACTTATTCTGGTGGATACTCGGTCCCCAGAGCTATGGGGGAATGAGACATGAGTATTATCATAACTTAATCATATGACAGGACGTACAATTAGGGTGACGCACTCAGAAACTTTCTAGGACCCATCTAGACCCCCCCCCCCCCAACTCCCAACGTTTCCACTTTTGAAATATTGCATGGCCCCCGTTCGAGACAATGGCATAGACCAGACTGTAATACGCAAATAAAGCAAAAAGGCTTTCATTCTAGACCTCAATAAATATTAAGTAGTCCATAAAACAATGACTGATCGCTATAATATCGTATAAAAACAAAACAGGAAGTTCATGTTTCGCCTGTGGTAATTTCGCTAAATGCGTCACAGTTTTATTTGCAAGTGACTCAGTCTCTTTGGTTTGGCTTGTACATGTACATTCTCTCGTTCCATTGAAACTTGCTCTTAAAGCCTCTTATAAATGCCAGGTGCTCAGGTAATCTGGTTTCGGGTGCTCATGAACAAAGGCACCACAACATTTCAGTTAGAATCAGTGACGTATATAGAGTAACGCGAACGTGATTTATCGCTATGAAGTTAATAGCAGCCACAGTCTACATACTTTATGTTCTAAACTCCAGAAATAAAACAGGAGGAAGCGAGGATATGAAACTTTATTTCCCACACAAAACCCACCAGGCGATTTTTACCATTGCATTTAGATAACACAGTTATCGTGTTATTACTCCCTCCCACTACCTTTCTTTGCTTGCACGGTTGTAATTGTTTCAGATGGTTTTTCAAATAAATATATTTATATACAGTGCTTTACAGATCCACGTTTTGAACAGAGCAAGCAGTTACAGCTTCTGCCCCCTGTTAGCAGCTTCTAGCCATTTCAGCAGTTTATTCGCCGTTCACCAGTGGCTTCCCATCTCGTCAACTTCTTGGCTGTTTCTATTGAGATCTTCTTCCATTGTCAAGAGTGTTTTCCTTATTCATTAACTATTTCCCGTTTATGTACGTCCTTCCCATGTATCAGGTTTGTTTAGTCTTCTTCCCACTTCCTAGGTTTAGTATTCTCAATTGTGCAGCATGTTAAATGGGTACATCTACTGTGTCCAAGGGTATTCCGTAGGCAAGCCTAGAGAAGGAGGTGCTTTTTACTTCTCCATTAATCGGGAATACCCATTACCTCACCATTCATAAAATATCGGGACCGTAGCAAAATTTCAAGTATAACATAGAAAACTACGAACAGAACATCCATACTGTGCGTAGATTATATCAATATAACGTTAACTAGCATCATTGCCCGCCAGAGAAGTCAGGAGGTTTTCAGTGTCATCTTCCTCCATCGAGTGTATGACGTCTAATCAGGCCGGTGCGGTGTTAGTTCACCAGTTCTCTTGTGTCAGCCGTAGACCGCTTCAAGTCTGGCAACTCCCAGCTGGACACCAGTCACTCTCATCCTGAGCAAGGCATCCCATGTCATGGAAATCAGCAGTTGAAATACGTATGTAGATTATGCTTATGAAGGGTATGGGATCCACCTTTTGTGCAATTTCTTGAGACACTACACTCTCAGCAAGGGACCTATTTAAGCCACGTTCTATGTTATCGGAGAAGGGAAGATAATACCTCTAATTTAATTTGTATATTTGATATTGAACCATGTTTCTTTTTTTTAATGTAGCTGTATTGATTTAAAAGTCGACAGGGTCGAATTCATGGCACCGGGTTTTATCCCACATGGCTCGGTCTCTTTCCGCAGCGCGGGAAGCGTCGCACAAAGCACGAACTCCGTAGCTCTAGCGACGACCCACAGGAGTCTCCGAAAAAAATGAACTCGTGAACCGAAGGACGCGGCTCGGTATCGAACCCACAACCTTCGGAGCCCGAGTCAAACGGCTTAACCATTTCGCCAGTCATGGAGGTGTTGTGGTTAGTGTGCTTACTTACCAGCACTGTGGCCAATACGTTCAGAACCCAGATTTGTATTTACCACCTAGATTCACCTCGTAACCTGGATACCAAGCGACAACCTTACCTCAAAATGCCACAGTTGTTTTATATATATGAAGATGTTAGCTCTCCCAATGGCAAATGGGCCCATTGGGCTTCTAATGAAAAGGCACCTTTACGAATTTGACAATATGTTAAGAATGTCAATGACCCTTTAGTCCTACAATCAATCAATCAATCATGTGCCATGCCGGAAAGCGTGGGCGGTCAACCAACCAACATTAAAAAATCCCAGTATACATATAAAAGACAAAACAATTACTACATCAATGATAGTTTACGTCTCAGCATTTACCTTTATACAGGTCTATCAATTGATATTCCAAGATATGAAAACCCTTGGCATAGACCCAGACACATGAGGAAGAGTGGCAACAGACAGATGTTCCTGGAGAAGAGATGTACGAAACGGATTGGTGCTCTATGAGCGTAATCTGATCCAACAAACTGAGGATAGGAGATACAGGCATAAAATGCAGACATTTACTATGGGGTCAGCCTCGTCTTACAGATGCGGAAACTGTGACAGGGATTGTCACTCTCGCATTGGACTATACAGTCACCAGTGGCGCTGCCAGGTGCTTCACCAGCGGCACAACTCTGTAGTTCTTCAAGATTGAAAGAGGCCTATTACATATTGGGTATATTAAACGGCGCTAGGCCAATATTTTTACTGACCAATCGGCACTCTTTGGCAGAAGGCCGCGTTGCGATGGGTTTTAACGAATTGATATGGGGACCGGTCGTTCAGAAAGCAATAGCAAACTGTTGAACGTTAACTTGCCAAGATATTAACAACAGCTGTAAAATGCTGGTGTTGACAGCGATGTCCTGTAAAAAGTTTATACAAAGAAAAAGAAATCGGCACTCGATAGATGATTTGGCTGCCTTTATTTATAAGAATATATCCTAATACTTAATGTAGACTGGGTCGACCTGTGAGCCCAGGTCAATTAAAAAAATTCCACAAACCGCCGGAAAATACTTCGGCTGATTGCGGCGTCCTGTAAAGGACGCATGTTGCAGGAAGTTGGCGCCCATGAAACGAAACAATGATTCATAGCGTAATCAGCCAACATGTGCGTCTATGAAAAAAATATATCCCACAGTTAGCATTTGGCAAGGCCTGCTATTTGTTGATATGTCTTTGTGGAATGGTAGAATTAGCCCATAACAATTACTATCATAAGCCTTCATATATACTAGTCATGAGATTGTAAGGATGGGTAACCCGTTTAATTTCTCTCCGCGTTTTCCCTCAAGACATTTTTGGACGCCGGTTGTACAAGTCTTGAGTCAACTCGAGAGCAGTACTACGGTGAAAACAAATTCACAAATAGCAACACAGGGACTAAGTCCAGCAGTACGAAAAGTACGAGTTATTGCAAGAGAACATCACAAACATATTTATGTAAAATAGTTATTATGATTGACATCTTCAAATGCATAGCATATGTGACATGATAACATACACGGTAAATCCCTGTATGAATTCCTTGTGTGACTCATGTAAAGTAGTTTTAGACATTCAAAAAGCTAAAACTATGTGGTCACTTGTGTTTCGGATGGAAACTTTCATATTAATCTCTTTCTATCAACCAGTCATCCATAAGGTATCGTCTCCACAGCAAAGGTTGACTAAATTGATCCCAAATATGTTTTGTCTCTATCGGGTAGTACACTGAAATACTACTGTTGTCCATCTCTTGAAGTTATCTTCTTCATTGTATCACTATCTCTTGCGCGCCTGCATTTCACCTTATTATGTTTAAGAATGCAGTACCTTTTAATGTAACCTGTATATTTTATTTGTTGTTTTTTTCTCGTATCAGCTCTTTAAATTACTGGCTTCTCTGCGACCTCTAAATTTTAACACCTTTTACTTCCATGAGCTACAACCACTTCTTCTGTATATTTTTGGGTCTCTATTTAATTTCCTAACGCTTTCCTTCAAAAAATCCATACTTCAAGTGCACCATAATGTAATGCTAAGGACATATGCCAGTTAGCTATTCTCAATATTAAGTTGTTTATCTGACTAATGATTTCTTCATTCTGTTGAATATACCTTAGGCCATTTATATTTTTTTTCAAATTTATGTTTCATTGTTCCAGTTATCTGTTACTTTCTATAAAGATGTGCCTTGTTCGAGTATTTCTTGGTTAACTCTGCTATTACGTATTTCTGACATTTTTGTTGTTGCCTGACGATAAAAGATAATTATCTTAATGTAACCTGCATCGAGACAGGGCTCAGCAAACGCTGTGTATTTGCTGAGAGCATTGCTATAGCTTTCAAAGTGAATCAGCACAACTATCTGTGAACAGTCACAACATCTGATGGAAGATGCCTTGTAGAGATTAAACAATAATTGCTATGGCAAAAAAGGTAGCCTTTTGCAAAATGGAAAATAAACTGACCAGATAAAATCAAATAATAAGCAGACAAACAGAGAAACATCTAAGTTGAGTTGAGAAACATCTAAGTTGAGTTGAGAAACATCTAAGTTGAGTTGGGTTGAGCTAAGAACTGACATCACTGCACTCAGGAAATTCTTATACGCGCTCCGTCCCCTCGTTCAACAGCCAGCGAAGAGTCAACGCTACTAATCGTCCCACCGCTATCTAATTGAAAGTTCTTCCAGTCTTCCTTCTCATTTTTGAGATTCTGCCAGAACCCCTGCCAATCACCCGCAATCAAATTCGTTCCACAAATGGGTTCTCAATCTGTTTCCCCACATTCTCCACCTAGTCCGACAAGTGCCCGACCACTTCCCCCTTGTCCATAAGTAATCTACCACCAAGAGTTGCAATCCCTACCAGCCTATCAGCCTATTAATTCCCCCTGCACCCGCGCATGGTCAGGGCAAAAAATCTATACAATTCTCACAGTCCGTGTTGAAGACAATGTGTGTTGCAGCATTCTCACCTTCATTCTCATGCTGGAGGTCGTAGCCTCATGTACTAGACTCTCCTTTTTTTAAGAATCGCCCATTAGCCTTCGCAGTGAAACCCCAACCACTCCATTTGTTTCTCACCACTGATCCATCGGTATAGATCACTATGGCACCTTGATGTGCGTTACTCTGTATCAGTTGTTACACCTCAAACTTGATTGACTGTGATTGACTGGTGCACTGAAATGAGTGCTGTCATCCACCCAGAAAAGGCAGCTGTTTTGTGGTGCTCTCTGGACAACAGGATTGTGAGAGCTGATGTCCCAAGCCTCACGATAGATGGTAGAGGCGTCAACAGAGAGAACAAACTGAAGTATCTGGGAATCATATTTGACAGGAGCCTGTCCTTCAAGGACCATGTGGAGACGGTTGTGACAAGGTCTCAAAAGGGACTCAAAGCACTTAAAACTATGGCTGCAATGGACACAGAGCAGAGAATGCTTTTCACACTATACCAGCACTTGATCCTCTCAGTGATTGATTATGGACTAGGACTGCTCACTGTCTCAAAGAGTCAGCTGGTGAAATTAGAGCGCATACAGAACGAAGCGATGCGAGTCATTCTGGGATGCACCAGAGACACCCCAGTTGTGTGTATGCGTTACATCCTTGGTTTGCCGTCTGTTGCAGGTAGGCTCAAGGTGATGCAGGCGAAGGCATACCTCAGAGTAGCTGCAGACACAGATCACCCGTTGCATGAGGCGCTGGACGCCGTTAAGGGTCAGCGACTGATAAGAGGGAAATCATGGATGGCTCAGGCGGATGATACGATCAAGCAGGTGTGCCCCTTGGAGAACATTAGGAGAGGAGAAGAGTGGGTCAGAGTGTCAGCGGAGCAGTCAGACTTGTGCAGAGTTATAATCACATTGAGCCGGGAGTGCAGGGAGTGGCCAGCAGGGGCCACGGAAGTGGAAGTTCAGCAACTAATTCAGGATAATGCTCGCTCAGGTGATGTGATTATCTACACAGATGGGTCGGTGTTGAGAGGTAGGAGAAGTGCCTGGGGGTTCTTAGCAAAAGCCAATGGTCGACGTTTGGTGCAGGAGAGCCTGGCTTATGATACCACAACATCTAGCTTAAGAATGGAGGTGGAGGCGGTCAGTGCAGCTTTCCGCTGGATGGAGAATACGACACACACACACATCGTGATTGTAACTGACACAGAAAGCATGCTGAGTAGGGTGAAGAAAGGCAAGCTTCGTGCAGAGTGGCTTGCTTCGCTTCGGAGGTCATGGGTGCCAAGCATCGTCTGGATCTTTTCTCCGGGGCATGCTGGTGTTCTGGGGAATGAACAGGCGGACAGATTGGCTGGCTCTGCAAAACTTGGTGGAGTATTGATGCATGACAAAGCAGATGTGGTTGCGACCTTGTGGGAGCATGTGTACACCTCGGAGGAGCAAATGGATCACCATGGTCTGGCAAGAATGCGACAGCGAGGGGTGACGAGGGGATCTGGCCGACGATCAACGCTCAGAGGAAAGGCGAGACGGACATATAATCAGATTGCTACTGGTACTATTAGTCTTGGAACTCTTCGCTGGCTGCTGAGGATGGGGACGGAGCGCTTATAGGAATGCCCCGAATGCTGTGATGTCGGTTCCTAAATCAATCAATCAATCATTCACACCTCAAACTCTGTGCGGCCCGCTGCCCATTCTCTGTACTCACATCCTAGTGTTACTTCTTCTTCTTCTTTGCGTTCATCCGGAGTGTTTTTTTCAGATGTAATTGTTGTGTGTCTAGTTAGGCACCCTTGGATCGAAACCCTCAGGTCAACACATCCGACTTTTAGCATGCTGTTTTGACCAGGTTAGCATTCCTGGGAGATTCTCAATTTTGTGGTGCCGTCCACATGCCAGCTGGTCAAGTTGGAACAGTCGAAGACTTCGATCATCCCTCAAGGGAAGGCAGGGTCAGTCCATAGCATTTTCCGCCATCCAGGGTGGCTTCCATAATTGCAGGGCCGACACATAGCGTCCTGGTGCTGGGCTCACCGAGGGAATCGTCACGTCGTGCTCATGGCTGCTTTAAATCCTCACTTCAATATATTGGGCATTTCATTCGCCCTGGGCCGTTCCCGCACAAACCAGACCTATCTGCAGACAGTATCCACTCAGCGAGTTTTCGTTTCGGACATGTGCTTTGTCGTTGTGCCCATCAGAGCTGTTCCAGGCACGACGGACATTCGGAAAACTACCTAGTCAGAGCTGTTACGAATAAGAGCGGCATTCGGAAACTAGGTAGATTTTCCTAGCACGAGGGAAGACTAGTTAGAGCTTTTCCGGTCACGAAAGACATTTCACTCGGACGTAATTGCGTAGTGCCATTTTTATTTTGCAGCCCGTAGGCTGGCAATTCCGACTTCAGCGGGCATTTTTAATGCTGTTAGCCTTCCTCGGGTTTCGAGACAAGTTAGATTCTTATTTCGACTTCCACACAGCAAGCTTTTGCTTCCGGCTGCCACGTAATGAATTCGGAAGCCAAGCTTTCCATTTAGTGTCAATGAGACAATTTTTCACCTTTGACTACACTCACTCCATGAGTACGGTTACAGATTTTCATTGGAACGTGCGACCGAGATGTTTTTCCACTTTGAGTACTCGCTCACGAGGTAGGCTACATGTGCTGCCAGCTTAGCACCTTAGCTCCGTGCGTTTGTGGGCGAGAAACGGCCAGGCCCTCTCATCCGGGGATCCCTCATATCCCCCAGCTAAGAGCCATCGAACGAGTGTCTGCACTAAGCTTGTAGCGTGCTCAGCACCTCACCTCTATATCGATGTAGGTATGTGTCGGCCAGGCTCTCACATATGGCTTAGAGACGTTCAGCCATACCCCTCGGCTGAGAGCCTTAGAGGTTGTGTCCAGACAGATTATTGGCATCGTTCGCCTGATTTAGACTGCTATCCTCAGCAGGGCAGCAGGCTGTATCTCTCTTAGTCTGGTCCCTATTCCAAGAGCTGTCCAATATGTAGTTAATATCCATCGGCATAGCGCTTGGGGTCAGTGGGACACTCAAACTCCCCAACCACGGCAAGGTGGAGACACATCGGGGGAGATCCTAGTGTTACTTTATGTGCCATCCAGGACCTGCCTCGTATTAGTCTATGACCCTTGACCACATCCATGGCTTCATGCAGGGGGTGATCCCCATCTGCAGCAACTCTCAGGTACCATTTGGTTTGAAGGACCATATGCCTATCCGCCATTGTTGGTAGCGCCAGGATATGCCTCATGCATATAATCGGTGTGTCCTTTGTGCACCCCAGGGTCACCCGCATTGCCGCATTCTGTATACTCTCCAACCTTTCAAGCTGGCTCTTCGATACTGTCAGCAGCCCCAAACCATACTCAATGGCAGAAATTATTAACTGCTGAAAGAGCCTGTAAAGCATCCTCTACTCTACCCCGGTTGCTACCATCACCCTCAATGCATTATGTCCCCTACCAGCCTTCACTACGAAAGCCTCCATGTGATCCTTAAAAGACACACCTGTAAACGGCGATACCTAAGTACTTCAATTTGCTCTCTCTACTAAGAGGACACCCATTCAATATAATACATGGGAGTATTGAAGTAATCAAAACCTTCAAAATTCGGTTATCCAGGGAGTACCACACAACCAATGCCTCGCCTGGGTTTATGACGGCTCCTGCGTCATTGCATCATTCCGCCATCCTGTTTACTGCCATCTGTAAGTCTTTAGCCAAACTTGTCCTGTCTCTGCCCTGTCTATACACCAGCACGAGAGCCTGCAAATATCAAGCTTCTACCAACATCCGATGTCTCAATAGCTGCGACATTGCTGTTGTAGACATTAAAAACACTAGGGACAAGGCAGATCCCTGTGGCAACCCTGGTGTAATAGTACAGGGGTCAGAAATCGAAGAACCCATGCGCAGTGCAACCTACGCTCATAGAGGACTGCCGCAACCCATCTGACAAAGCAAGGGCAGACCTCCATGTCCAACAGTGTGTATCAACCGATCATACCTGACCTTGCTATACGCATCCTCCAGGTCAAGAGCTACTGCCACTGTCTCGTGTTTATCCTTAATCTCCCATAGATATCAAATGCAAAAGTTGCCGCATTGGCCCAAGTGTCCTTCCCAGGCCTGTAACTCCCGAGCTCTATGGGAAGCAGATTACGACTTTCCAAATGTCGCTGGAGCCTGCGTGCTACTATCTTTTCGAGGACTTTGCCAAAGGTGTTTTGCAGGGTTATCATTCGGTATCCATTAAGTCTGGAGTGATCCTTACCTGGCTTTGGAAGTGGGACTAAGTAGCTGTGCAATCAATTCTGGGGCATTTCCACCTTCTTCATGCTTAGGTTGAAACAAAGAGCCATCTCCTCCAAATCCTTATCTTTCATGTTACTCATATGGGTGTACCTCGCCCCATCCGGGCCTGGCGCTGTGTCTTTAGCCCTCTTCAGTACCCGTCTAATATCCTCCACCTTAACCTCACAGCCCTCTTTCCTAGTGATGGGTGACAAAGCTTCTCTGACCAAATCTCTAATAGCTCTATCCTGCTGATTGAGAAGCATCTAGTGACAATGGAAATATAGTTTAGTTTCTTGGGGAAATGCATAGAATACCAAGGTCGAACATAGAAATTAACTAGAAAGTCCTAAATTAACAAACAAAAACCGTAAATTGTTTCGAGAAAGGCAGTCAGGATATTTTTGCACTTTATTAGGATAAATAAACAGGAAAATTTACTGACCACTGGCAAAATTGAACTTCAAAGAAAAAAAGGGGAAGCAAAGAAATAAGTAACTGGATGGCTTGGCCACAAGAACACAGCCTTGATCCAGGACTCCGATGATCGTGTGAGATGACGAATCATGATAGCCTACTCTTATCGGCATGACACTTGTTGATGATGATCTGGGCAGGATAATGACCTTTGCCACAAGTTCGGGTATGTATTTTTTCACGCAAGTCCACACGAAGAGTCCCAGACTATGCGTTGTTGAAATAAGCTGTATGATGTTGATTTATTACAGCCGTCTGCCGAGTGATGCGATAATTAGCATAATCTAGCGTCCTTTCATGAAATATTATACAGTTGAATCACGGTACTCGGCTTGAGGATTCAACTTCATTTCCTTCTTCGTTACTTACACGAGGTCGTTCTTCTGACATCGCACACATACAAAATAAGATTATATTAACTCTTGTCAGAGTGTTAAAGTATTACTTTAGTCAGACCTTTTCACTGTAAAATCATTAACTTGCCCATGTCGTGTTGAATTTCACTATCCGGCATTACATACTTACAAAGATTTTTCTGTCAGTTTTCAATCCGAATACATCTTAAGGGGTGGGGTGGGGGGGGGGGGGGATGAAATGATCCAAGACAGGAAGTGAGGCGTTCAAGATGCTGCAGATTTAATACCAAAAATTGTGTGTGTGTGTGTGTGTGTGTGTGTGTGTGTGTGCACCCTCCCCCATCCTGTGTCCGCCAGGAATGGCCTTTAAATCTTGCCTAAGATGCCATGGTCGGCATTCGCAACTGCGGAACCTTATCGTGAACGAGTCACCCAACTGTTGAAGAAACCTGATACGGGGGAGAGACTAGCACGTTCCAAGCCTAAAACAAGAAGACACCCGATGTCCAAGATGAACAGCGTAGAAGCCACCAAGGCCGCCAAGAAGACGAGAGGAGAGAGAGAACAAACCTGCGAGCTACAGCGACGTGCCAAAACTACCAGTAACCTCAAATGAAGCGACCACTAGAAAGAGCGACGACAGCCCACCGCAAACAAGATCCAAGACTACTGAAAAGCAGAGTGAGGAGAAAGACACCATTGTTCGAAGAGAAAAAAAAACGACATGCAGACGATCAGATGGGTGATCAAACTCATCCACGTGCAGCTTACAGACGACCAGATACTGAAGCAGCTAAACGGGACAATCTTCACATCCGAATCTTGAAGGCGGAGCGGCTTCTGACTTACTCCAAGATTCCTATGACTCTAGCGGTGGTGAAAACAGAGGGAAGCGAGATGCCAATCAAAGTGTCGACGAACAAGAAAGTTCAACAGTCGGAACGATTCATTCCGAGAATCACAAAATGCTCACGGTGCCAGAAGGCCAGCCACAACAGAAAAACGTGCCGCAGTAAGACAGAGATCTGCCGATACTGCGCCGAGCACCATGCCTTCAATGAATGTCCGCTGACAAAACAGGACAAGAACTTCCGAAAGCCCCATGAGAAGAAAAAGTGCGCCAACTGCTTTGGCAAACACGGAGCAAAATACCTGGGCTGCCCGTACCTCCAAAGACACAGAGACATCTTAATGACCGATATAACTACAAAGACACCATACGAGAAAGGACTGCGGAGGTGCGAGACAGCCCGGGCATCCCACAAGCTGAACAATATCTCAGCTCCAAGACCACATAAATGAGCTGAAGAAGCAAATCTAGATATTTCTGACACTGACACCAACCGGCAGCAACGAAAAACTACTAGCTGCCATAAAGGAAATTCAGCGCAGCATCCAGCAAGAGGTGGAGCGCATGGTCCGGACGAAGAAGGAGAGTGAAGAAATCCTGCAAGCAATTAAAACAGAGAGAAAACTGCTGAAAATAGAAAGGGAGTGGGCCCAGGACAAGCCATCAGAAGCCACAAGAAAGACCACAGAGAAGCTGCAAGCTGAAGCCAAACCAAAGACCAATCAGAAACCTCAAGCTAAAGCCAGCGGTCCACCCGCAATGTCCAAGAAACTCAAGGGGAAACCAGCATTCTACCAAACATTGGAAAAAATGTCTTGCGGAGGAATCCGACACATCTGAATTTGACTGGGGCATAGAAGATTACTTCGACGTAGACAAATGGCGCAAGGAAAGCCCCAAAGCCAAGAAACTAAACCTAGCCACACACAAAAATCAAACAAAGAGTCCTTATAAGGACTGCACCCAATCAAAACAGACGTGCCAGGGGCCATCACTGACATACGGAAAAACAGGAAGAAACGAACACAGAAGAGAACCTGCTAGCCAATCCTCCAGCTGACGTCACATGCATAAACGCTGCGAAATCGAAACGTCATGGCACACTGACACAGAAAGCGAGAGAAACTAAACCCACACTATTAGCAATCACAACTATAACCAAAGCCACCGAGACTCGGTGAACGAGGTGGACAGTTTTTTTTTTTTTTTAAATCGGATCGGATCGGATATGGTCGCCAGCCCCAACAGTTTAAGAGTCACTTATGTAGAATACAACCACAACTGTTAGTCAAGTCTTGGAATCAGAACTAGTACAAGTAAACAATAATACGTATAACATCTGGGAACCCACATAGTGATTCCGTCGTGATAAGCAACACGTCAGTGGATACTTTAAACAGTCTGTCTGTCTGTCTGTCTGTCTGTCTGTCTGTCTGTCTGTCTGTCTGTCGCCTGCTTGCGGTAGGTCAGTTGATCAGCCTGTCTGTTCATCCGTCCGTCCACATGCCTGTCTATCATCTGCCTGTTTGTTTTTATTGCTAGTTCGTTCGTCCTAAGGTTCATCTTTCCTACTGATTGCCTACTTGTACGCCAGTCCTACCTCCTCTCCGTCCATCCCTCCGTCTCCCTGCCTGCCTGCTCGCCA